>JAAAKE020118073.1:0-15778 GCA_010014785.2 Anisolabis maritima | reverse complement strand
ATGATGGGTCTATCCGATGAAAATTTATTTAATTCATTTGAATTGGTATAATTAAAAATTTCTGAATAATTGGATTCATCTCTATAATAGTTTTTGGGATTAAAACTCATAACAAAAGTTTTTTTAAGTCTTTTCTGCATGTGAAAAGAATTTAATTATATTTATTTATGATACAGATTAGCCATTATATTCCATCTAATTACAATACAAAATTAGATTATTTTGTTTTACTATAAAAAAACGGAGAATAATTATTTTTGATTAAAAAACGAAATTCATATTTATTATTTTATATTTCTTAATATCTCACAAATTTTTTTCTCTATATTAAAACTTTTTTTCCATGTTAATTATTAGGATTAAATTTTTTATATTTTCATTTATATAATGGTGAAAACAAAAGAAAATATTTGTCAAATAATTTATTTCGTATTCGCCAAAAACTAATTGGTTGGGTTTCAAAACAATAAATTTGACCAAAGAATTTAATGAAATGTTTTTGATTATAAATATCTAACGATTACGGCTAGCAAACCAAAGAGAAAGAAGAATAATTTAATTTTTTTTTTTTTAAGGGTTGGGTGATCATATTCGCTTTCTAAAAATATTTATTTATTTATTTATTTTTTTTCATTAATTTCAAAATTTGAATTAATCAAAATTAATTTAAAACTGACACATAAAATTTAGTATTTTTAGAAACAATGCAACATATGTTTAGAACGAACGCCATATGTAAAATAAAATATATGACCTATTTTTGTCATTTTAATTAATGTTTTATGATTTTACATTCATATACGTATAAAATTAAACTCATTGCTTGTGTGTATCCGAGGGTTGTCTTCTAAGTATGATCATATATATCTGTTGAGAATTTTAATATTTACAATTTATGAATAACTAGAGCCACGGATATGATAAAGGGAAACTATATTCCCAACAATTGTTTTATTCATACCTTTAATACAAAAATAATAGCAATATAAAACTTCTCATTGACATGATATAATTTCAAAAATAATGAAAATTTTTATTTCATTCTCACTGACACCTTGTAGATTTATTTATTATACTTATTTATTTATTATTCAATCAATTAATTAACGACACATCAGACGTTTCTCATTTGTGCTCTTCTTTTTTTTTTTCTTTTTTTCTCTTCCTTTGTTAATTATATAGATTCAAGCTTCCAACTGATAATAAATAAATAATTGGTTATATTTCATGGCTCATTAACATCGTTTCAATATTTAATTATTGTCAGTCTATATTTAGTGGCGCGTTTTGTGTTTCTCCCTCTCTAAATTAAGACCATAGAACTAATCTAAGAATTCACTATTTTTCCCTTTTTTTTATTAATATATTTTATCTAAAAATATTCATTTTATTATATATATATCTTTATTTATATAATTGATATTCAAGATATGAAAATAAAAATCGTTTTGAGAAAATTCAAAAAAATAAAAAACTACATCAGTAACTGTTTTTATTTAAAAACTTCATATAATAAGTTCATGTTTCAAATTTAATTGCTCTAGGAGATCGTTTCCCAACCTTTAGCTTGTGTATTTCTTTGTAACCCAAATGTATATTATTACTTTTTTGTTTACTTTATTATACTTTTATTGCAAGAATATGTATCTTACGCCATTGGTTTTTTTATTTCGAGTTCAGATTGAAAACCGCTGTTCTAGTATTTGTAGTTTAGCCTATATTTTGAGTATAGAGAGACATACACACACGGACTAAGTGGATATCAAAATGTGTATTTCCGTTAAAATCTGTATTTAAAAATATTACCGAATGCATTATTTTCAATACCTTCCATATGTGAAAGTAAAAATATATACAATTTCACTCATTTTTTTTTTTCTTTATTTACTTTTACTTTACTTAAATATATATAGAGACTGACTCTCAATAACGAGATCAGATTCCATATTTCCGAGGCCAATAATGGAGGGTTCTCTAAAAAATTTACCTTGGCTATCAGTAAGTGAACTAAAAAGCTGTATTTCCACTCTGGACAACATTTAGTTAAAACAAAAGGGAGTCTTTTATTCCGAAATTAATTTTAAAGTGGATACTTGCATAAGATATTTCATATCAAACTGAAAAGCACACAATTAAAGCACTAATTTAATTTTTATTTGAACAAAAAAAAAAAAAAGAAAGAAAGAAAATTATAGTAGAAGTGGTTTGTGCTGCTTGTTGGATCAGAATATTACGAATTTAATCACATTGCTTAAATAGCAAAAATATTTGTTTCCATAAAAAATTTAATTATCTCGAAGCTGTTTTAGCTATTTGATAAATTGCACGTGACATCACAGAGGGATATTGTACAGAAATTACTAATGAAAATATCTTGAAAATGAATGGATTAAATTTATTCATTAATATATAAAAATAAATAAATGTGAATGGACCAATTTATATTGAATACAAAGTGTGTTGGAGTATATATTAATCCGAGAATACTCGTGAGAAATTTTTTTAATAAATAAAATTAATGCTTAAATATGGTTATTTAAAAACATCTTTTTGACTCCACTCTATACTAGTATTTCTTTTGGACCCTTATTATTGAAATTATGAAAATTAAGGTCAAAATCCGCACCCTATTATGTTGCTAATGACGTTTACATTGATCACGCATGCGCAGATGTCGCAGTCGATTCAAACATGCTCTGACTCCAAGAAATTTTTTACATGTTCAATTCTAAATAAATTGCTCTGGAAGCAACTTAGTCTGTCCCTTTATAAAGCACCTATTTAAATTCAAAAGCTCCTGTTCCTTGAAGCTGAGCTACAGTTCTCGGTTCACGTTCCAAGCCTAAATGGTTCGTTTACCGTCCTGAACGATAAAAGTTACTTATATTATTATATTTAAATAAATTTTTATCACTCAGGACGAATATCAATTAATTTAAATAAATTTGGATGCACTGTAAATGGCCCCAGATGGCGAAAAACTTAAAAAATTCATATATATTTTATTTTCAACCAAGTTGAAAAATTTGTTATTGTATTTTCTGTCTGTTTGTATATTTGTTCACATTTTTTTTTAAATATAAAAATTTTGAAGATGGATTCTAATAAAGCATCAAAAATGGAGTAAAATTTTTTTAAAATAACTCCATGACAAGATGTTAAAAATGCCCGCCAAAATTTTGAAATTTTACGGAATATTACAATTTAGATACCAACATCTATGAATCCACACAATGTTGCGAACGATGTGAGCAATTCCGCAGCCCTTGGGCATATTAAAGTACGTTGCGGCAATGCAGCTTTGCGCATTCCCAGATGTTTTTTACTTTATTTTTACAATAATAAATAAAATAAACAATATTGTTTTTAATCTTGTTATTTTATTTTAATTCACATTTCGACTGCTACTTCTGCAAATGTTGTGAATTGTAAAAAAATAACAAGATTTAAAAAATCTACAACCTTATTTATTTTAATTATTGATTATTATAAAATGAAATGAAAAAAAAGTTTGAATCAAACTATTCAAATCATTTTGACATTTGACATTTTATTAAAATATAATTAGAATTATTTTTACTAATATTATTATATTTATATATAAAATAAAATTTTTTATTTTTAACTTAACTTAAAAAAAAATTACTCTAACACAGTTCTGAGGTAGAGCTTATTTCACTCCGAGTGCTCTCGCTCCGAGGTAAAGCGTTCTAGTTCGAAAACGCAATAACTATAATTGTTTATATTTTTTCCCAAATTATATTAAGATTAGATGAAAGAAGAACAACTTAATTCTTTATAAAATCCTTCTGAACATAAATAAAACCACAGAAAATTTATATAAAAATAAACTAATTGAAATAAAAATTACAGAACGACTCAAAATACTATCTACTCACACGAAATTTGAAAAATTAATTTGAAAAATTAATATAGAAATTAAAAAATATTTTCTAGATTATTTTCTGTTAATTCAGAACCTAATGATAAAAGTTTATTATTAAATATACAAAAAGCTACTCCACCCCATTTCTTCATATTGCACTATTTAGGTGTTCTATATCTAAATCTAAAAGTTTCTTATTATTCTTATTAATTAAAACTTGTCAATGAATCGATATTCCCTCTAAATAGAGTTTATTGTCTTAAAAAAGATTAAACTTGTACGATACTAAAGAGATCAGTAAGGATTACCGATCGAAGCCTTTATACTTGCTTTGTTTTACTTTTATGAAAGATTCATAAACAATTCATACTCTGTTATTTAGTGCGCCTTATTGTCACTGGTTTAGTGAATAAATTATAAAGAATTTACCAGCACTTCCATCACATCCAAAATCCCTCTTTCCCTAGTCTACTCCGTCTCCTTTACTGAGTTTTCGATTTTGGTGGGTCATTTTTTTTTCTCATGTATCAAAATAAACGGAAATCGGAAATACAATCGATCAGGAAGAAAGGGATTAATTTGTGGATTCTAGAAAAATTGGAAATGAAAAAAAGAGTTTTTTTTTTTTTTAACTGAATACGTTCAGTGAATAGAGAGTCGAAAGAAAGATTAGTTAAAGTCAACAGTGACACGACTTGGTAATCGAAATTGTTACAACGCTTAAACTGTAGTTTAATACATCGGTGGCACTCTCAAAAATCGAACGTCCGAGAGAAGGGATGGTTATATATGATAGATCTTATCAGCGTATTCTTCCCTAGCCTATTTGTAAGCATTGTTTACATTTTTGATATCTTGTCTATTTTTATTACGCTTTATATTTTAAACATCTCGACGTATTCACGTTATAATGATCAGAAATGAGAGATAACATTCAATAACGCTTGTTTACTTTCTCATATAGGAAAGTCTTGTAATCTCCAAAAATTCTCGTGATTTTGATTGTTCTTGACGTTTTCAACTTCATTGCGTCCGAATTTTTCGAATTATGTCTTTGTGTATGTTCATTAACACGATTAACTCGAACACGCTTTAATGTAGATCCATCTAATTTTACATACCTTAAATTACAACACAATTATAGATCTCTATCAATTTATGGACTATTTCCCGCAAACGGAAGTGGTACTTAACCTGAAACATTTTTTTAAAATCGCGATAACTACAACATGATTTCATTGACACGAGTAAAATGTTGTTTAGATACATTATATCATTATCAGAGACTACGGTTAAAATTTAGTCTACTTCCGAGAAGCGGAAGTGGTACTTTATCTGAGAAATTTTTCTAAAAATCTTGGCAACACCTATACGAGAAAGTTGGAGGACGCTCCCGATTTATTTTTTTATTTTTAATTTAAATCATTTTTTCTATTTGTTTTCTTTTAGGTTAACTAATATTTTCCTCAGTGTAATTATTCATGTTACAAACCAGTTTCAACTCAAATTAATTAATATTTGATTAAAAGAAATTCGGATGTGACACATGAAGGTAGAAATAAAAAAGATTATTTAATACCCTTGTTTATATATATATATATATAAATGAACAAGGATTTAATTTTTTTTTTTTGTTTTTTTCTTATCTAAATGGAGGAAATTTTTTCAACTTGTCAAAAGGATGGTGGAAGCAACACAAGTTGAAACAAGGCAATTTCCACTGTTATTATCCATAAATAATCAAGTTGCGTTTAAATATACAATGTCTCACCGTGAAAGCAAATATTTTAGCAAAGCTCTCTCTCTCTCTCTCTCTCTGCTTGAATCCTCTTTAGGTGGGAAAGGAAAGACCTGGCAGATTCAAGTGGTTCCAACTCGGCTATGTCTCTCAACTCAGGGTTAATTCTTGAGCATGCAACTCAGGCGGAAAGCGCTGACTTGGAGCTCAAAGAGCGCAACAGGACGACACCTTATTTATTTTTATCGTTATTTACTAAGAATGTCATGTGAATGAAAATTAATTATGTTTAGAAATATAATAAAAAGTAGAGAACTCTATCAAAAATGTACTTTTTATTTTCTTTTACCTATATATGTAATATATAGTATTATATATAAAGTCTTGCAATCGAGCTATTTTATTATATTAATTTATATTACGTAAAATAAATTTATTTTAAAAATATGTATAGGAACAAAAATTGTTTCTCAATCTTTTTTTAACCCCTCCCCCCCTAAAAGGAAAGTAAAGAAAAAGGAAAAGTACAAGTAGCAAATTTTTTATACCATTAAGCCATTTTGTGTAATGTTTTCACAAACAATTTTTTTACGTTTTTTTTTTTCATCAGATCTCCTAATCGTCTTTTTTACTTTCTCGTATATTTAATACAGGGAAAGTATTATAATCGTCCAAAAATTCGATCACAAGATTTTGATTATTCTTGATATTTTGGATCTCCCTTTGTCCGAAAATATCATTTTTTTTTCGAATTATCTGTGTACATATTTATTAGCACGATAACTCAAATTTTACATATATACCTTAGCAAAATACAAGATCTCTATCAACTTTTGGCCAATTTTTGGTAACTCGAAACGTTTTTCTAAAAACTGTGATAACTCAAATATGAGAGGATATATTATATCAAAATCAGACTCCATTAAAATTTGGTCCACTTTTGACAACCGGAAATGGTACTTAACCTTAAAATTTTTCCTAAAAATTAACTCACCTATATATGTGTATACGAGAAAGTCGAGGGGAGCCCTAATTTTTACTTTTTTCCTTGTCCTTGCACAATATCTCATTTAACGATGTGACTAATGAAGAAAGGGAAGAAATAGCATCTATTATTTTTTTTCTTTTGGCATTATGCCCCTTTACCGTTTATAATTGAAATTATCATCTTATTTTTATATCGATACTATAGACCTCTGAGGATGTTCTTAAGCAAGGTCGGAACATCAGTGTAGAGGAGAATAATAAAAAAAAAGCTGCTATTTCTTTCCTTCCATCCCCTCCACTATTATCTTCTCTCAAAATTTTATCTGAACTTTCATCCAACTAAGGCGTTTTAAACCATTCCTTCCCTTTTACCTCCCTCAAAATGTGTATTTCTAATGAAATCTCAAAATTCTTTGACAAAAATATTATTTTTCTTATAATTTTATATATTGCTTATATAGAGAAGAAATTGGTCAAACGGTTTGGGTCTAGTTCTGGCAAATAAGAGAAACACCGTCAAAGCAAATTCAACAGCGCCTTTTATGCTAATAAAATAAAATTTAAAAAATATAAATTATTATTTAAAAGAATTATCAAGGGGAGAAGTGGAGGAGTGAAATTTTTTTAAACTAGGTCTTATAAAATTTATGATTTTAATATAAACTTTTTTTTTTTTAATTGTACCATCCTTTCTTCTTTGAATTATATATTTATTCTTCTGTTAATAATGAAAAAGAAATAAAGAAAAAAAGAAAATTGAGGAATTAAATGTTAAGAAGTTATTAATTATATCTTACAATAAATATTATACAATGATGAAACTTCTTAACATATAAACACAAATAAATAGAGTTTAAACATCTGGTAAATAAAAAACATTTCATGCATAAACTCCGGTAAAAGTCCTAGCGAAGTTCTTTTAACATCCTGACTCATTTCAATTAGGAATGGATTCTCTATAAGGTTCTCATGCATAGCCAATTTATACTCTATTTAATGATACTGTAACCACCAGATTTTCACAAAAAAAAACTACGGCTGCTGTGAACACTGTCCGCTAGTATTCCACAAGACTGGCAACGCTGCAGTCATTTGCCCTGCCCCTCCCATCCAGTTCTTATAAATAAAAGACATTTTGGCTTGGAACCTAAATTTCATATGCCATTCTGAAAACAAAATAAAATAAATAACTTTATTAAGTGTATTTATGAAACAGAATATATTCTAGAGCAGACTCATTTAAATGCAAATAAATAAAAACATTGATTAGAAATAAAACTGCCAATATTCTTATGAATTATAAATATAGAAAAAGAAACAATAATTATATATATGATGGATTAATTAGAGATGTTCAGAAAGTTTTATTATAAAAAAAAAAAGAAATCGAAACCTTGTTTTTGCACAGTCTGACAAATCCAAAATTTATATTCTCACCATCAAGGATTCATATTTAAATGGGATTGGTGAAATAATGGCAATAGAAGTACATATGAATAAATTCTACAAAACCCTGGAAAAAAATAATGAAATTTAGAGTTAATAACTTCTTTGAAAAATAATTCATCGTGGTTTATTTTAGTAATTATATATATAAAAAAATGTTATTAATATACAATTGCATAAATAATGGCCGAAACGTATTATTGTATATTAATATTATTATTTCTATTATTAATTACAAAAATAAACCGCGATTAATGCCAAAATGTCTTTTATTTATAATAACAACAATCGTGCAAGTCTAAATTATTTAATCGCGTACTTAAATAGAGTATAGACTCAAAGAGATTCGAAATTTTCATTTCTTGGTCTTCAGTTGGGAGTAGGAGAATTAACTTCTCAGCGTAAACAAAAATTGGGTGATCGTGCTCAATTACTTATTTTTCTCTTCTTAACTAATATATTCCATCTTAATTTTTTTCCCTCTCTTATTTCTCCTGTTAGGCATAGTTCTAGTTTATTAATATAGTTGTACGAATGTTTTTCGATTATTTTTTCATATCAAATTTTCAAAATTTCTCTCTGAAATATTTTTTTAAAATAATATTTTAGGTTTTTTTATTTTTGACATAGAGAAAATTAAATGATATATAGTCCGGCAAACCAAACAATAAATCAAAAAAATGGCAAAAAAAAGTGAATATTACAAATATAAATAAACAAATAAAGAAAAACAAACAAAAAAAAGAGGAAAAAAAAAACATGAAAAAGGCAAATTAAATAAAGTATGTACTCGTAAAAATAACACACTGATTTCATTCGATAATGAAGGCTCTCATCCGCAGAGCTCTCCCTCCACTAGAGTAAAACTTTATATGAAATTTTGATTTCAAATTTCATGAGTATTCCCATATCTCCAACTACTTTTCGTTGAATATAAATTAAGAAATTTTCTCGAGCACGGTTTTTTTTTTTAAATTAATTAAATTTTCATCTTTTGGATAGGTTTCGAATTTTTCTCCCCATTGTGATATTACAAGAGCCTTTTTAGATTGTTTAGAATATATCAATATTTTAAATAAATACATTCGTTTTTTTAAATTAACCAGGACTATGCGTCTCAAAATAAAAACTTTACTTTTTGTTATAATTAAATGATGTACTAACCGTAAAACCGTCGAAAAAGCAAATGATACTATTCCTTTTCTCGGTGTTTCGAGATTGGCATTGGAAATAATAGAGGTGAATTAAAAAGGGAGTTATATAAATGTTATCCCTCAGAACGGGAATCGAACAACTGCCCTGGGAAGTATGAAGTAAGCTTTTTCTCTAACTTCAAGGGATACAAGCAAAATAAAAATTAATTAATATTCTCACATCCATTGACAAGCCTCTTCTTATTCCCAAATAAATACCAATTTTTACTTACTTTCTCGATGGTTAGTATATGAGAGGTATTCTGGCGCAATTAATAGTAAATTGGTCATTTGGGTTGTCTACCTTCCAGCAAATTAAAACGGACTAATTTCTGTCTCACAATGTATTATAAAATTCTAAATAAAAATAATATTAAATAATAATAATAATAAATATCAACAATGCTACTAAATGAGCACTCTTCAGCATGTGGGTCTTGTTAATGAAAATTTATTGTTAAAACAAAACTCTTTTTTAAAAAACAGAAGTTAGCTTCCGGTCCTGAGTAATAAAATTGGCTACCAATTAATTTAAATAAATATGGGCGGAAACAGTTATCGTCAGAGATTTATCCAATCCCGAAAGACAATCGATTTCTTTTAAAGAAACGTTGAATGCTTACAAATCTTTTTTTTTTTAATACTCACTCCTAATTATTACTGCCTTCCTCTTTTCGCTGCGTCTTATATAAAAACTGCTAACATATAAAACTTTTTACTAATGCTTACTTTAAGATATTATATCAGAGTTTTTGCTTCTTTTTCTCGTTTTGCATTCAAAGGTATTCATGACTAAAAACGTTATTTTCACTCAATAAATCAATTCAAACGGAGAACATTATATACTTCACAGTAAAAAAAATTTACTTTAAATAAAATAAATTTTATTTATTAGAAGAACCAACTTTTCTCTTTAATAATATATAAATTATATCACTTCAAATTTCATTTCGTATCCGCATTTTCAATTGTCAGCGCTTTAACATAACCATAATTAATTACAAAATATTAAACCACATAAATTCGACAGGTGATTTTCATGTGTGTTTTTTTTTCTTATTTCTATTTTATTTTTTATTTGGTGTGTGCCTTCTATTCTGTCATATTTGTTTTTTTTTTTCCAATCCAGCTAAAGAGGATTTAATCTTTTAACGATATCGGCTCTCGCTGAGATCAGAGGGTATTTTTAAAAGTAAAAATATCATAATCAAGTACTTATGAGGCAAGCGAGATCCATGAAAAAGACTCATTGGACTGTATATGATAGGATTCGTGAAAATTCGCTTAGATTTTAATGTTGAATTTATGATATAATTAATCCATCAGCTCAATTCCTCTGGTCTTTACTTCAAAGAGTTTCTAAAAAATAAAATATAAGAAATTCTTTTATTCTACACACTTAAAATTTTAATTTAAAAAATTCGAATATTTCAAAAAAAAAAAAAAAAAAAATCAAATTCAGATCCCGTTAAGTCATTAGCAAAGTCTTAAATCATAAGTAGCAAGTAATTTTTTTTAATATTTTCAAACTTCCTTAGAAAGGTAATTAATTTTCAAGTTGTTATCTTTAAATTAATATCTCAAATATGAAGTAAATCTTCTTAATTTATGAAAAAAAGATCACAAAGTTTCATCCGGATTTCCAACCTGTTTCTGAAAAGTTTTAACAAAAATCATAAATAATTTTTCTTGAAATTAATGGAATATTTCTCAAAGGTGTCTGTCCGCATTTTCTTGAAATGAAATTTTAACACCTACTTAGTGAATGTTATTAACGATTAAATTTTGGAAGAAATTATGTAGATTGATTATGTTAAGTGGTTTTCTAAATGAAGAGTTCGAAAAAGATTGATAACTACTGATAATAAATTTATTAAAACCCGAAAAAATTTTTCTATAAATGTTTATAATTTTTTTTTTTTTTTTTTAATAATAAAAACTAAAAGTTTGGAGTTTCTTTTTTAAGAAATGCTTTTTCTTTTTTGTTAATTCGACAATAATCTCTTACTTTATTATTTACTATCTCGTGCAAACTTTCGCATTTAAAAGAAATATCGCTGATTCTAAAAATAGTCGTGAAAAAAATTTCTGTCTATTCAGATCGCAGCAGTCGTGTCCGGCGCCTCTCTGACAAACTTTACTTGACATCTCCTTAAAAAAAATCGCTTTATAAATAATACTATATTTATTAAAATAAAAATAATATATCTCGGATACACTTTATCTTAAACCATATATTGGCTTATAGTCTCTTGAGGCATTGTTTGGGAACTACCACAAAAAAAAATAATTAATATTTATAACTTGCACCTTTTAATTTATTAAATTAACATTTTTATTAGACAATAAATTATATATATGATTCTATGAAATATTCTTTATAAACATATGATTAATATTTATTAACTTATATTGTCCAAAAAATTGAGTCCAGCCGGGATTCGAACGAGTTCCTTACTCTCTGGGTACTACATTACCAATTACTCTGAGATATGGATCTAATTTTGAAATTGAAACTTTCACAATTGTTATAATTAATAAATAAGTTATATTTTCTTTTATCCGTGGTTTATTTGTATTTATTCGTTTTCTCTAGTTGGAACATTCCTTCAACCAAACAGAAACACCCTAAATATATATTTCCAAAAAGGGGATCTAATTCAATCGATACCGTTATCCCATTGTTAGATGCTGAAAATTTCATTCTAAACAGTACAGCTCTTGAACGAATTTTCTCAAAGACTTAGACCATACCAAATTTCAACAAAATTGTTAGAGCCGTTTTCGATAAAAAATTTACATACATATCTACAAGATTAGCTCGTTTAATAATGGTCGAAAGATTTCAGCCTCGAGCATGTTTTCGTTTTTGAGAAATCTTATTCACAAACAGACCCATGTTTTTTAGACTCAGGTGATCTCTAAACGTTTCCATTGAAATCTCGACATTGATTTTTTTCGCGATCGTACTACTTTCCCTATACTATATATTATAATACATATATAGACAAGAGAAAGTAAAAATATAAGAGAATATATTATAGCAAGGTTTTGGTAATTCGACACATGTCCCCTTTCCTTTCATAATCTCCCCTTGCATAAGAGAATCGTTAATACACCACTGTCGAGAAGCTTATGAATAATAAATGACGTCTAATTAATATTTACTGTCCTTATTTACTAAACAAACAACAAATATTTATTATATTCTTTTCTTTTATAGGTCGTTCTCTAGCTTTAATTTTTACTCTCTCACGGAGACAAGGATTTTTTTTTTTAAGTAAGAATAAAGTAAAGTTCTTTCATCAGCTCGGCAATTTGCTGAAAACAATCCAAGTGTGAGTTAAAAGCGCCTTTTCTTTGCAATATGAACTTGAAGGATTAAATGAAAGTCACATTATATTCTATTACTTGAGTTTAAGTTCACCTTCATTTAGTTAATTGTGTTTAACCAAATCAAATTAACAATCCACATTGTTTCACCGATTATTTAAAGTATCCTTTAATTAAAATAGTCGATTTGCTTTGTACCATCTCGTTAAGAAAAGACCTTTTATTAAACGCTTGTCAAGCCGTTTACTTATTAATATCTTAATTTATTAAGTCAAAAAGGGTTCAATGTTTTTTTCTGCTCGGTTTCCTTTGAATAAGCTTTCATACATCTATGATCTCTATTTAGTACCTACTCTATATTCACATCAGTCCCTTGACTCGTGCTTAGATATTATGCTTCTATTCGGAATCCATCTCAGAAAACTGCACTTGCTTAAGAAACAGCAGGCGTTAAAGGAACGTTCCAATTCTTTCTTAGGATCAATGTTTATAGAGCAGCTAAGCTAAATAGTAAAAGGTGATTGGATATTAAATATATATGAGATTCAACAATTTAATATTATAGAAGAGAAAAATTTTTTTTTTTTTTTTATAAAAAATTAGAATATAAATTTACTTCTTTAATAATTTATTCTTTTAAATTGTGCCATATACCGTTATAACATGGGAGTTTTATGCACGAAGACACAATTCAATAAAGTTAATTTTTCCTCTATTTCTCTCATATGATTTTTTTTTTTTTTGTTAATTCTCCTTCAACTGAGTCAACTTAAATTAATATTCATAATTAGTTGGGGAGGGAGTGGATGTCCCACACCAAAGCAGAAGAGTGTATTATTATTTTATATAATATAGGAGAAGGAAAGATCAGCAATAAGGTTGCCTTTGGATGCTCAATCAAAACTCAAAATTGAGGAGTTTTGAAAGAGGTTTATTGCTTTATCTTCAGTCCAATTTGATAGTTGTATTTATGAAATACATATAACAATGTATACAATATATACGACATTTATTTTATGGTACAATCACATTGGTATGTGAATATTATTTTATATAAAAGAACTTGGGGATTTAGGAGGAAGATTCCGCTCCCCTCACGAAACCAAAAGAAAATAACAATCTATTCAATTTTTTAGGGTAATCTTTTCTCTTCATTCAGGTGGAGGACGTGGTTGAGTACTTGAACAAAGACTGGCATTTCTTCTATGTCAGTCTTTCCCTCCTACTCTCTCATTAAATATCAGGTGTTGAATTAAAGGAATAAGTCAAATAAGACGTATTTCACGGATTGTCACGTATCATGGGCTGCAGAAATTAATTCATGTTCGGTTGCTAAAAGGCAGACAACCAAAATGTCCAATTTACATTTTCGTTTCATTGCTTCGAAACTGCAGTTAATAGCATATTCTAGTGAGATTTAACAAGTGCGTATGTATGATCCGCTCTGGAGCAACGTTAATAGTCAATTAGTCATTTGGGTTGACTACCTTCCACGAACCAAACACGAACTAATAAGTTCTATAACTCGTGGTAGTTACTCGCCTTATTGGATTTTAATGGTATAGATTCACCCTTAGAAACCACAAATGATAAATTTAGATAATTTTTCATCATATACTTTATTATCTTAAAAAGTCTATTGCCATAATCTTCTCGATTAATTAATTCCTTCGGGAATATTTTTACAAACGGCACATACGAATTTAATATAATCATGATCAACGATTCATTTGATGAAAAAAATCACTTGATGTGAATCTAAATCCTCCATAAGCCAGAGTTCCTAAAAACTTTCCTATTTCAATTATAATTGGAAGAAGCAAAATTAAATTAGATAAAAATGAAAGGGGATTAAAAGAGATTGGATTAAGAGGAAGGGCAGTCAATACAATATTAAATTCTTATTGTCAACATTCTGGACACTCATTAGGTTTTCTATCAGAGTAATAATAAAGAAAGAAAACAGCCATAAAATAAAATGTCTTTTTAACATCTCTCTAACTCTCGTTATATCCTAATTAACTTTTAGTTTTAACTATTTCACTACAATATATTTAGTGCGTTTTTATACGTTCATAATATTTTCATTTTTTTTATTTTCTAAAATTAAAAATAAATAAACAATATGAATTCAACCTATCTGAGAGAAACAGATGCTCTGATTTGTGGCCCCTTTGTACCAGCTTACACGTCACTGGTTAGTAACTATATTTGCAAATGATGGATTATAGTAGAGCCCTGGTATGTCCTCAAATGTTTGATTTGCTCTTATTAGATATAGATCAATAATAATATATAATACATTAATATTGAGAAAATATTGATTCGAAGTAACATTTGAACATATTTGAAATTTAGTGTTCAATTTCTTTAAGGAAAAATTTTTTATTAAACTAGAAATTATTAAGTTTTTCTTATATTGAACATATAATATTTATTTAGTAATATAAACAAGAAACGTTTTCTCAATTTCACATTGTTATTAAAATTTTTATTATATTAAAAAAGTTTTTTTATCGAAATAAGCTGGGAAAAAAGTGTTTATTTTCTTTGTCATTCATATAGGGCTTGATGAATAAGAAAGAAAATATATTTGGATTCTTTCTCAAGTCGATAAGAGTTGGGGTTAGATAAATTCCTTAAGAAGAATTCCTTTAATTTAGCTTAAAAACAATGAATTCTGAAGGAGATATTTTATTCTTTTGTTTACATCGACCACAATGTAACTTAATATATATTTTGCACTAACTACTAACCCGCTAGGAGTATATTCTTTTTTAATCTCTTAAATGTTACTTTAATAAAATAATATTTTATTGAGATTACGATTAAAAATGAATCCAACTATATATATATATATATATATACGTTGAAATAAAAATGATAAAGGGACCACAAAAATCCAAAACGTTTAATAATATACTATTTTGAACCTATAAATTAAAAAAATTTATTTTACAGCTGTTTTTTAGATAAATCTACCAATCATATATACCTGTTGAATTGTTTGCTTAATTAAACTATTTTGTCCAAAATAGTCCTACGGTCTTCATATTTAAATAAAAATATACTAAAATTGGGTGTGAATGAATTGCAAATTTATATATATTAAATTTTTTTTATACTCTTTAGTATGTATAATACCATATAGTGAATAAATTCATTTGTTTTTGCTTTCTGGCTACCCAAATGACC
>JAAAKE020118062.1:0-15778 GCA_010014785.2 Anisolabis maritima | reverse complement strand
CACGACGTATTAGCCATCCCGACATTCGCCTTAAGCTGTTAAGAAAAACCTGGTCAAAACCTTAACAAGGATGGTAATGTATGTTTATATTATTTGATCTGCCTTCATATTATATATGAGTCGTCTACAGGTATGCGGTCGGATATTTTTAGATCCAATTTCATCTAGTTTTTCCTTATCTAGGCATATATAATTAACGTTATTTTTCCTTTTTTTATTTATTTTTATAAATTTTATGTTGGCCTGCTTATTTTACAAAGAACTTGGCGGGATGGCATCATGACACCTTAAATATTTTATAACAAAAAAAAAAAGTGATTAGCTTCTAGTCGACATCAATCAATACCTCTTCGACTGCTTCTCCACCCCACCCCCCATTCCTCTACATAAAATCTAATTTAGAACCAATAAATTATTTTTGAATTGAAGAGCCACTGACCTATCTTATTATGTATATATGAGTGATTCTAAGGACAGTATAGTAAAAAAATTATATATATATAATCATGTATTGTATTAATGGTGTCATTTATTTTGAGCAAAAAAAGCTTTTTAAAATTTAAATTTAAAATAAACTCAAGAAAGATTTAATTACTTTGACTTCAGAATGGCGGTACATTTTTTCTCAAACACTTCTTATCTGAATCGTTGGACTATATATTATATTGTCTATATAAGGGATTTCCGCCGATTTTTACGCTAAATTCTAACGCACTTTTCTATTATTTCCAATAAACTTTATTAAACCAATTAACCATTTTAATCTATAACTTTTTGCTTTTTTTCTGGTAAAATCATAATCCAACCAGGTTGGAATACTTCATGATACAAGATCCCTTCCAATCCCACCACAGTTTCACCTTCCGTGGCATCAATCCTAGCTTCGACCACGATTTTTTTCGCACATTATTGTATTTCGTAAACCATTTTTCGACACACACACACACTGAGATATTTAAAAAGACGGTTCGATTTAATTTCGTTTTAGCAGTGAATCGTAGATGGAAACTAGGTCCATTAAATTTTTCACTGTTAAATCGTGCGGAACCCCAGCGAGCTTTTTTTTTAGCTTTCTCCAAATGGTTTAAAACTGTTTGTTGGTCTTTTTCATTAATTGATCGATCAGATCGAGGTGCATCTTTGACATCAAAATTTCCAGAACGAAATCGAGCTTATCATTTACGGCGGTTACGATATGGCATCATCACCATAAACTCTTATGATTTTTTGAAATATAATTTCAATTTCTTCCTATTTTCACTCATTTTGAAAACGGAATAATTTTTGAATTAATAAAGAAATTTCAATCCTTTTGTTCTAGAATGATTTATGAAAAGTCACCTATCAAAAATGACAACCCGATGCGATTTATATTAAAAGAAATAAACGATTTTAAAGCTATCTCTCGGAAAAACTTTTTCGACTACATTTATTAATAAAGGTATCATCTTTTTATACATATTATATAGCTATATTTTTTAGTCTGTATAAATAACTAGTTTTGGACATTTTGTGTAGAAATTTTTTTATTAATAAAAATTAATAAAATATTTAATATTAATGTTTCCAACAAAAAGAATTTTGTTGTTTCTGAGGGAAAGATTCATTTTTCGAATCCTGGGACTCTTGAAGTTCACCATGTTCAAATTCTAAAAATAGTTGAAGAAAAAAATTTCAAGATCGAAAAAATTCCAAAGACTTTTAATGTATTTTTGGATTCCTCCTATCTTTAGTTTTTTCTTTTTTATTCTAAACCCAGTAACCCAAAATACCATTTCTTTTCCAGCCTAAAAATCCCTCTAAAAATCATCATCAGAGGAATTTTATGAAATTTAATTTAATCAATTATTTTTGGTGGGTGAACGATAGAAGAGACTATGGTCAACATAGGAATGAATTTATACATTTTTTGTGGTACATTTTACAAAAATATTTAAGCATCACTTTTATCATACCATTATTAATTAAGGACGATAGGGTGATAGTTGCGCCTGAATTTCACTAAAAAAAATTCTAAATTTTTTAAAATAAAAACCAATGAGTATTGTTAAAGAAAAAATTCATTTAAATTATTTTTTTTTTAAATAATGTCTTGAAGCATTTTTTAAAAATACAATACCTTTTTTTAAAAAAAAAAAAAATTGAGGGAGCCCAATGATAAGATTTTCCTAGCTCACCACTGGATATAAGTTTATTTCTTAAAAAATATTTCTTCTTCTTGCTTAACTATTTCCCAGTTGACTTTTAACTTAAGTGCATACGACTGTAATTAAATGGGTCGAAACCTTGAAAGCTGTTTCTTAGGAGTAATTTTTTAAAATCATCATGAGAAAATTATAAAATGTTATATATTTAGGCTATATTTGAAAGGTCAAGGATTGATTCTCTTTCAAATATTTCTAAAATGAAATTAAAACGATTGTTTTTCTATTTTATCAAAAATAATTCAGTTTAGAGTCAAATCTTAGTAGACCCAGCCCTGATTATTATTTTTTGAGAATTTTATAAATTAGAATTCAGGGATGTTCAAAAAAATGTATACACACTTTAAAATAGAATAGCTGCTATATTATTGTGAGTATTACAGCAATATAAAGGGAATAGTTACAACACAGACACAGTTTCTTCGTGTTATTTCAATAACAAACTACAAGCCTTAATTTAGATGTACATGCCTACCTGGAATACACTTTATTGGGACGTTGGATAGGACGAAGGGGTCCGATTGAGTACCCTCCCCGTTCATCTGATTTAACCCCCTTAGATTTTTTTTTGTGGAGGACCGTTAAGGACGTAGTGTACAGTAAGAAGCCATCGTCACATGTGGACCTACACCATGAAATTGAAATGGCTTGTGAAGCAATCCCTGTGGCTACTTTGGAAGATGTAACTAGGAATGTACAGCATCGTACTCAAAAGTGTTTGCAGGCCGGTGGCCAGTTTGAACACTTATTGAAATAACACGAAGAAACTGTGTCTGTGCTGTAACTAAAACACGATAATATAGCAGCTATTCTATTTTAAAGTGTATATACATTTTTTTGAACACCTCTATATATAGAATATAAATATTTTAACTCGTTATTTTGAAAAAAATAGGTGGGAGGGAGGAAATCAATCCCGATCTTTGACATTCATAGAGATTGTAATTATAAATATTTGTTTAATTAAAATAAACTCTTCTCTGTAAAATCATTAAAAAGAAAAACATTTATATTGGCCACTACAATTTAAACGTGAAAACACTTAATGTTTGTTTTAATTTAAATGAGATTGTATCTCAGCATTATAAAGATGAATAACTAGAGAACACTTGAAATTAACCCAGATTAGAGTCAAGTCTTAGTAGACCCGGCCCTGAAAGGGGGGGGGGGGGCATCCCGGCTAAGAGAGACAATTTTGGTTTTAATATTTTTATCATGCTTTTATGCGTATTTCCATTTGGTTTTTTTTAACTTGGGGGGAAGGGACAACCGCAAATTAAGACTAGGCGATTATCCGACTGAAAAAATAAATATAAAGACAAAATACATTTTAATAAAAAATAAAGATTGATCTAAATTATTTTTCTTTTTGCATGGCATCCATCTGAACCTCCAAATGACCGGTCCTATCTCTCTGTCTTTGAAGAGTATCCATTTATTCTCTATCATTTAATTTTTTTTTCTAATTTTATCTTAAATATATTTTAATCACTTCTATAAACTGACATAAAATTCTTTTAAATCAATAATCGATAAACCAATTTATAGGAGTGAGTTCTACTTTGGTAAATCTTATTTATCATTTCATTTCCATTTTTCTTCTAATATCAAAAGTCAAAAGGTTGCAGTTCAAGGTTTTATCTTTAAAGCACGAATCTTGCTTGATCTATACTAATTGTTTATTATAAATATATAGATAATTTGACCTTGTATAAAAAAATAAATTTTCCCAAACAGATTAAAAATATATTATGGACTAAAATTCTCCCAAAAGGGGAATACTGGTAAAATCCCAAATCCAACAAAATTTTATCATAACACATTCAAACGAGCGATGTTTTGTCCTTGCATTTTGAGATATTTTGATTTCATTATCTCCGGCGTCTACAAGAAAGATAAGAAATTCCTGTTAGACAGAGTGATGCACTTAAAAAAATATACAAAGCGTCCGCTTACCATCCTCCTCCCTTCAAGTCGCCTAGAACAGCAGATCCCAACTTCTAGTACGCATAGTGGTACAGATGTGTGTGTACGTGTGGTACGAACGCCAAGATACACGTAAATAAAATAATAATAAATATATTATTATTTTTACTTTCTCTTACCTATATATGAAAAATAGGTATATATATAATGATAAAATATTGCGATCGTAAAAAAATTCGATCTCGAGATTTCAACGGAAATACACATTTGAAGGTAGCCTGAGTATAATGGCCACAATGGCCTATCTCTGTCTGAGTATCTGAACAAGTTTTCTTAAAAACGAAACTGAAATTTTATATTTAAGATAGGTACCCTCGTCGCATGCAATTCGAAGATTTACATTAAAATCGGCCAAAGAGTACTAGTACTTCATTGATGTACTTTTTAAATTTTTTTCGATTTTGATTAAAATTCATATATCAATTATTTATTAGATGATCTTTGAGATTTATTAACATTTATCCCTCCCCAAATCATTTGGGCCCACTTGACTAATGTAGCCTTTTCTTTTGTTCAGGTAAACGGCGGGACTAACCACTCTGTTTCTTTAACTACTCTAACGAAATCGATTAAATTGGCAGTAAACGGCTACCTAGGAGGCCGGTCGCAAAAAATCTAACGTGACAGCACATCATTCATCTTTTCTTAAGAGGCCACAAGAAAGTTGTGTGATGTGCGATTAGTCACACCAATTTTTTTAAATATCACAATTATATTATATAAATAGTTAATATTGATTGATTGATTAGTGATTTTTTTTGTAAAATTTATAACATTTTGAAAAATCTTTAGATACAGTACTCCTGCCTAAAATTTAGCAAACTTGATTTCAAAAAGTTAGGAACTACTGGCCTAGGGTATAAAATGTATTTTTTCTTTAAACGAATTAAAGATTCTGACAATTGATTATTACTTATTTTCATTGTTTTCCAAGAATTAAAAGTTGACAAATTTCGTCCAGCAAAGTCCTAATTTGTAAAATTTTGTCTATTTTTTCAAAATATTTTTATTTTTTATATTCTCCCCCACACCTAAAAACGATTTAGTTAGGCCTTTAAAAACATTTATAGATTTAAATTTAAATTAGAAAAAAGTGAAAGAATTCAAGAGATGTTTTCTCTACAGTGCTTCCTCTGACGGATAAACTTGACAACACCAATGTCAGTTTAGTGATTCGAATTAAAATATCATTTCACAATAAAAATAGTCAGCATTTGCAGATTACAAATAGATTCTATTCTTTTAAAGGTATTATTTTTGGTTTTCTGTAAATCAACTATTTCTTTTTGATCAACATCATTATTTATTATCAAATACTTTGGTCTGAATGGAAATAAATTTTACACTAAGATTGTAAGAGTGCTAATTGAATTTTCAAAAAGAAAAAAAATAAACACTGCTTTAATGCTAAATGATTTCATAAATAAATAATTGAATTTAATATTTTTTTCAGAAAAATATCTACATATAGGCTTTTTTTTAAGACTTCTAACTTAATTTTTATTTTATTTTAAAATATTATCTTTTAAAAACATATTTTTTAATTTTAAAAAGATTCATATAGTTTTTGTCCAATTTATTTTGAAGCAAGGTTTATATTTAAATAAAAGTTTCATATTACTATTTTTTTTTTTTTTTGAAAATTTGTATAGTTTCTAACTTCACAATCTTTGATTGTTATTGACAATCGGCGCCTAACTCTCCGCTTGATTAGTTATAGACAAAGTGAGAAACTATTGGTTATCTTACTAGTGTAGCAAAATTTTTTTGATGAAAATTTCTCCTCTTCATATCCGATTAAAAGTAAGCTGTTTACTGTTTATTTAATCAAAAAAAATCATTCCTTACAATTTTTTTTTCTTAAAATGTTTTTCCGGATCGATGGCACCAAATCTTATGTGGCATTGGGCATAATCAAATCTTTTTCTATTATTTTTTAAATTATTATTATTTATGTATGTATTATTATCTGATTAAAGCTACTTTTTTGTTCATAATATTAAATAAAAAATAATTTTTCCATACAGTAGCCCTTTGGATGGACCACTTACCTCCCTTTCTATCCAATAATACAAAAACTATTAATTCTATAAATACATTTAAAAAAAAATTAAATTAAATCTATAAATACATTAAAAAAATGTTTTCTGATGGATTTATTCAAAAGAGGATGATTTAAGGTAATTAATCATTTGAAAGATAGAAAGCATTAATTCATACAAATAGATTTATTTGCTCAAATCCAATCTTTCGATCTAAATAATTTAGGTACATCATATGCTTAATTAATTGAGCCAGCTAAAATTCGTGAGCGGAATATTTTACATTTTTGGAAAAAAATTAAATTAACCACCTCTATTTACATATTACATAATAATAATTGATATCCATATATATATTTATATATATAATTACATAATCATTACATATATATTGAATAAGCCTTTATATATAAATTTTACAAAAATTTCTATCACACAGACAAGAGTTCGCATCTGATTTTGAATCTTGTTTTTAAGGCAAGAATAATCTTTTTATAAATACTTGTATTTAATATTGTCCATTCAAAATTTGCAAAAAACAACAAATTATGAATAATTCAATAAGATTTTCTTTTTTTTCTGGTACACACACCAAATATTGATTAAAATCAATCCATCTCTAGATGAAGCCTCAATATAAATTTGCACAAAAAAGTTTATGTTTTTTATATTTGATCTTCTGTAATTCTCAGATTCAAGAGAATAAAAATTGATGTCAGATTTTTTTACAAGAGGTCTATCGGCAACATCTCATGATGGAGATCCTCGGGAATCGCTCCCTAGTTCCACCACTGTCACTGGAGCCGAGGCCAGTATTGGGACGTCATATCTGGAGGCTGACCAGGTACAGCGATAGGCACCGAGATGCCCGGTGAAATCAGCCCTAAGGACAAAACGTGCATTAATTTTCATATTAAAGAAATCTAATAAAAATAATTTATTTAGGCTATGTTTTAATTTCAAAAAATAATATTCTTCCAAAAATTAAAAATAGATAAGTTGCTGTTTCTGAAGTTTATATAAGTAGAAGGCAGTTCATCAAGCCTTTAGAGATTTTAGACGATCAACTTCTCAGATAACAAAAGAAAATCAACTATTGTTGAACTATTTATTAAAAATACCAATATTCCAAGTTTGTCAATATTTTAATGATGGACATAATTAAATTCCTTCCCTCAATATATATATTTATATTATTTAATTACATGCATATATTTATTATGTCAGACCAAATTTAAAATAAATCTCAAATAGATTTTTCTCCCAAGAGTATTTATTCACTTTCTTCATCGTTTTGAGGACTTCAGCCACCATCAGGTCTTATATGGTATATTATTATTTTTCTGTCTCCAACATTTGTCAGAGATAAATTAAACTCAATCTCGAGTCACTCATAGGGTAAATAAGTGACTCGAGAGAGTTGACTGGTTATTTAGGAGCTACTATTTTGGGTTATAACCATTAATATGAAAATACATCACAACAATGAAGTCCCTAAGACGATTGTTGGAGACACGAAATTAATAATAAATATATACGGCCTTTGTCCTGTTGATGGATGACGCTAATTCTCAAAATGTTCATGAAGGAAAATACTCTGTCCAGAGTATCTAGAGAATAGAGATATCATGAATTCACTCTTAATTTAAAAATTTATGGTTATTGTAGAAAAATAGGCGTCACTGAATTATTCGCTCTGAATTTATTTTTAATAAATCCTAACCCCTTTAGGGCGAAAAATCAAAAAATAATTAACCCCTATATTTTTCCTTTCTTATATTTTCATAAAAATACGGATACCAAAAATTTTTTTTGAAACTTTATATATTTCCTTTAAATTCAATATTTTAGTATTATTTAGTATTAGAAAAATATTTAGAAAAATTTTTTAACCAATGACTCATTATTTGGGAAGGAGAGGATAATATTTTTAATGAATATACTTGTGCATATCATTTAATTATTTTTATTTTATTTGAAAAAAATAATATACAAATGAATATTTTTATACAAGAAAATTTTTATATGTATCTATATTTTCTGATAAATATGAGAGAGAAATTGATTAAAGTCAGCCAGTAGCCTTTTTATTTTGGTAAATTCTTTTTTACCAATTTCTCTATCATATTTATTAATTGAAACAGCCATTTTAATTTTATAAAATCTCTTGTAAATAATTTTTTAATATATTTTTGTAAGTTTTTCAAAAGGGTTGATTTCACTTGGCAAGCATATAAATCTAAAGTAGTAATAATATTCAATTCAATAATTTATAAAATTTCTTTTCAAAAGGCAAAAAGTAAAAAATATGTAAAATTTTTTTTATATATATTTCTATAAATTATTGAAATGCAAATTTAAAAATCTGGTAATATATTTTGTTTAAATAAAGGATCCTATTATTAGCATATTATTATGCTTTAAAAAAAAAAAATTAAAATAATATTTTGTATTATAATTGGATACCCAATGTTGTGACTCATAAAATGAATGGAGTAAGGAAAACTAAACAGGAAAATATGTTTCGACTAAACTACCCTTCAAGAAATGAGATGATGTTAAATTGTTAAACAATGTCAAATTGAATTTTTTTGATTTCAATAATGATGAGTTAATTCTAAATAGTATTTTTTTTCCAAATGTCCTGAATTAAGACAAAAAAGGATTAAGATATTTTATAGAGCCATAGAAAATAGTGGTAGTCGACCTAAAAGATTGTTGTTTGTCTTCCTCTTAGCTATTGTTTAGAGGCAAGTTGCTATTTGAAGCCTGTTGAGGGAAGTACAAGTCAGAGTGTAGCAATGAAACAAAGCCTATGTCAAAGCCGAAAGAGGTCATTTCAGACAAAATTTATTCACCTATAGGTTGTGTGTAATTATGCCCCAAAGTCTTCAGAGAGAATCTTGGAAGAATTTTTAAATAGGCTCTTATGTTTGCACAAGACATCCACTGTAATCTAAAAAGTATATATGTGTACAGACATTGTTATGTATCATACAAGTTTATCTTTGGCAATTTTGGGACCTAATTATACATAGCCAATAAGTGACTGATGATCGAAGAATAAATTTTGCCCGAAATATTCCCTTTCATCTTTGGCATTCAAAGACTTTGTTTCATTGTTGCAATCTGGTTTGTATTTCTCTTAGATAATTACATACAATATGTTCTTAAGAACCAACAAATCTAATTGGGAACTAATAATAAGACCACTTCCATTTTTTCCTTTATGAAAATGAAATAATTTTACAATGAAAACTTGGATACCCAATTATATTTGGTGATTTTTCTGGATTTTTCTACCTACTATAACAAACAGTATATTTTGTGTTGGTAGAGTGAGAAAGGGGTCATACCGGTGGAGGAACCTCCTCCTGCTGTGGCGTATTGGTGCGTTTGATAGGGCTGTCCCGGGCTGCAGGGCCTGGAATATCCTCCGAGCGTAGTAAGCGGATCGTAGGCTGATCTGGCCATACATGAATAACCTGCCGTTAAATCACTACTACGCTGTTGTAGACAGGACGCTGTACCACCTCCACCTGTCATCGTTGGACCTCCCCCTCCGGGTTGTTGCCCACTCGGGCAGAAATTGCCCATTCCTGCCATTGTGCTGGAAAAACCATTAAGATTATTTTCATTAAAATATAATTACAATAAAAATTGACAATTTATTCCGAGTTAAATAGCTATTTGTGTTTAAATAAGTAAGTACAAGTTTTTTGGAGCTGGGGAGGTAACAATATATTTTGGAGGCCAAGATAGGCGGAGGAGAAGCAAGTTACCCTGGTTCCTACTTATAGATTTAAACCTCACGAAATAATTAATACCTATTATCGAAAATATGACAAATTTTTTTAAGTTTTAAGAACTTGCACTTCAGAAATTGCTAATTTTACTCTTTTAGCAATAGATGAAAATATAGTTCTCTTTTTATTAACTTAGCTCTATATTCTTTATTAACTTATTCCCCGCTAGCTTTCTCAATAGTTCACATAGCATCTTGAGTGACAAAAATTTATTTATATTATATTGGCTACCAATTAATATAAATAAGGATGAAGTCTAAATGGCCTCAGATTTCTAAAAAGATTTAAAAAATAATTATTTCCCAAAGCTAAAGTAAGACTTTTTTTTATGATTTTTAAAATTTTTTCAACAATTTGTAAAATATCATCTGAAAATACAAATATACTTTGTTATTTAATTTTATGAAATGGCAACAAATAAAAATTCATCCCACTATGTCAAAAAGAATGAAATTTTTATAAAAATAGGTGGTTACCTGTAGGTATCGGTCATATTCATCTGGGTGGGAATGCTGGGGTGGTATGCTGATGCGGAAGGTCCAAAGCCGGTGGCCACGGCACCCGCTGTGCTCCCTGGAGTTCCTGGAGTGGCTGGACCCGGACCACTAAGAAGCCGAGGAGGTGATACTGATCCCGGCGCTGGTGCCTCTCCAGAAGGAGTTCCACTTGCTCCAGAGCCTCCAGCTGGACCTCCCCGCCTTTGATTGCGAAGTTTCTCTTCGCGTCGCCACTTTGCCCGTCGATTTGAGAACCATACCTGGACACATAGAGCCATCATCTCTTTGTCAAGACGATACTCTAGCCAACACCATCTTGCTGGCTGTATTTGATTTATTATCACCAAACTCTTTGAGGGTTAAATGAAATTTTAACTTTTTTTTTTAAGGGCCAAAATTATTTTTTTCTTTAGAGAAATGTTTATCAGAAACTACTCTATTTTTTCCATACTTATTTATTTCTAATTCCTATATTGATGACAAATTTAGAGCATGATTATTGAATATCACAAACTCCAACCAATATACATGTATTAAAACAATTCAAAATATCTTTTCCTTATGTACATAAACAGTTACCTGTATCCTTGCTTCAGGGAGACCAATCTTAGCTGCTAGCCTCTCTCTCGCGAAAACATCCGGATAATGGGTTCGCTCAAATTCTACAACATAAAACATATTTCTCATAATATTTTATACGTTAATCTATGTGTTCATTTATTAATAATTCTTTTGGATTTATCTATTTTATTTCGTTATTTCTGAATATGACGAATGGACTTTGTAATAAAATTTAAAAAAATAACGACAAAAAGCCACTAGTGCATTTTTTGGAGAGTGGAAGGCAGTATTGTTTGAAATTTAGTTTGATTTGATCATTTTTTTGCAATTAGGTATTTCTTTCAAACTATTTTCACCTATTTCTCCTTTTTAAATGCCGTTAAAATTGAAGACAATATTGTGTATTATTATAAAATTGGTGATAATTGTGTATTATACTTTTCAGATTTTGGATCAACTAAAGATTTTGAAAATAATTTATCCTAATATTTGAGTGTCTCTTTTTCAATTATTATTCAGCTTAGAAAAAACTTTTTAAAAGATTCCAGTTCCTCGGAGGAGGATATGTTAAGGAAATAAATAAAGCTTTTGATCAGGATTTATTCACTTGGTTATATTTGTCTTAAAAAATAATTAAAAAAATTTTTTTTAATATTTTCAAAAATATTTTGTGGATGGTTTAAATGAACAAATTCTCAAAAAATCAATATTTTGTGAAGTAAAGAAAATACAATGAAGTAATTGAAATCCTTTTATGCCACCGAAAGAAATGGAAACTTAACGCGATGAATATGAGTGCTACCAAGATATTGTAACTACTAATCTACCTTTTTCGAGACTGTCTATTTGCTCGTTGGTGAAACTGGTTCGGTTCCTCTGAAGTTTCCTTTTGAGTCGCAGACGAGCCTGATCTTCGTCTGGGCCAGCACTTGACCCTGCATTGCTGTTATCACCTGAATTAGTGCCGTCGCTCGGCGGCCCGCCGTCTAGCTCTAGCACTACAATCAAAAAAACAAACACAACTTGTTATTATAAAATAAAAATTAAACAAATTTACAAGATTTTTTTCTCCAAAGACCTACCTTTTCAGGGGGTGGAGCGTCTTTGAAAAGATCAGATATTAACCCCCCCCGCGAAAAATTTTTCATTACCGTCTGGTTTTAAGCATTAATATCAGTTTTAATTTTCTCCCATCCTCTCATCGACTATATCCGGCATTAATAATAATATATTCAAAAATATCTTTTTAATTTAAATGTGCAAAAAAATGCTTTTTTCAGTCTATTTATTATTTATTATTTTTAATTATTTTTAATATTGCTGGAGGGAAATATTTCATATTGCTTCTTTTTGAACATTTCCTTTCCATACATCCCCAGGATTCTAAAAAATGAAGGTGTGGCGTTCAAGGGTTTCGTCTCTTTCTCTCTCTCTCTCTCTCTCTCTCTCTATATATATATATATATGTTCTGGATAAATATATAAATATATATTTATATTTTGTAAGCTTACTTTATTCCTAAGTTGAAACGAGAAGTAGACAAGTGGAAGTGAGGCTCTTCTCGTTGGTAACTAAAATGAATTTCATTTATCCTCTGATATGGTTTTCTACATATACCCATTCCTACGGGGCAGGGGGTCTGAAATTTTTAAGAGTGAAAGGGGGTCGCGGACAAAAAAGTTTAAGAAACACTGTTCTAGAACATTTTTAAATCAGTTTTTTCCAGGGCAGAATTATGGGGTGTTATTCCCCCCTCCTCGAGGATCCTCAACTTAGACTAGATTTTAGGCCTATATGAGAAGAGGAAAATTTAAATAATATACTTGCAAGAGAGACCATACATACATACTTATTAAGCGGTAACCTCATTGGATTTCATATCTATCTAAGAAGGGGAAATTATTCGTCTTAAATCCCTCCCCCATCATAAGTTTTTAGCTACGCTACTGGATACATGAAGGCTTTTTACTTTTTTGTCTCAAATAATTTACTATTAAATCAACTTCTTAATCAAAAATAATTTTCTTTGACGCTTTTCAAATACTAATTTGCAAAACAAAATAATACATTTTTTTTTTAATAAAATCAAATTTATTATTATTATTTTTATTTCTAATCCTATCTCTCTATTTATTGCAGTTATGACTTGAATTAGAATTATTTGCAAAGGAAGACACCTAAATACATCTGCCTCAGTTTTTATGGAGAAACTCAATACATTGTAAGTAGTGATTTATATTTTATAAATGATCTTATCCTTTAGCCTTTTTATAAATTATCTTGACCTTTTAAATTAAAAGAAGAGAGTTGTTAATTTGTAATGATTATAATAGGGGAGAAGGTAAGTTCATCACTCACACACAAATGAGACTGTACCATAAACTAACATCATTGTCGCTTATATTTGTATATTTATTCCAATATATACTGACTACCTTTGGGCATAAAATACAACTATCAAATTGGGCTGAAAATGAACCAGTAAACCTAGTTCCAATCTCAATTTTGAATTTTTATTGATTATCCAAAGACATACAGTCTTTATTTATAATAGTATTGCTGATCCTGTCTTCTCCCCTGTAATAATTTTCACCTTTTTTTTTATAAATTATATATATATCATAATTTTTATAAATAATAAAATATAAATATGTTAATATTGTCAGATTAAGGTTAGGATTTCACAAAAATAATTGATGGTACTTTTAAAAATATTCTTATATATTAATGGCCCTGAAAATTCTATTACCCATTTGCCACTCTGAAATTGGTACAATATAAATATTTTACTAATCAAAATATTAAATAAAATCCTTTTTCTAAAAGTTACCAAATTTAAATATTTATTTAAAAAAAGTTACTTATCTCCATCTTTTATTTATTATTGATAAAAAGAAGATTGATAAATAACAAAATATGCTTTCATTTTTTTTCTTTAAGAATTTCTTGAATAATATATAGATAACGATTTATGGACATTTTATTTTTTTTCTTTTATATATCTTTTCTTGATATTATTATTTCATTTTGAAGAAAAAAAAGAAAACCTTTCCAATCCTTGTGTTGTTGATAAATCGCTTTCCCCAAAACGAATCAAAACGTGCAGAAGGTATATTGGCTGAGCAGGTCTCTCTTTTCCCCTTCGTTATTACGTATTTTTTTATTTATGGGTTGCGATTTGCGCCAAAAACAGGCATCGGATTTATTACACAAAGGGCAAGTGACTAAAGAAAAAGAGCCGTAGGGTTGTTTCCTCGCGTAAAATCGTAATTTTCAAAAACTCGACAAATTAATTTTAGTCTAGTCCCTATTCTCTAATAAAATTTTTCACCCACCAAAAATTTATACATATTGAAATAAGAAATTTTATACAATATTTTTTTTCTTATAAATTTAAGTGAAGTTAAAATTATCATTAACCAGTTACTCCCCGATATATTTTTCCTTTTTTTTTTTTAGTTAGTTAATCTTTCATAAATAAAAGTAAAACTCTGCTCGCAAACTATGTTTTCAACTTCATCATGACGCGACACTCAATAGCCAGTCAGGAACCTGTCATGTCAAATATTTCCGGATTATAATATTGTATAGATTAACTCACAGTTCTGAAAAATTAGTCAACTGGATTATTATTAATTAATCTCTCAACCATAAAAATATCTCAGTGAATGAAACATTGGACATCATAGCAAAAAACGGGGCGGAAAAACAAAATTTCGTCAATGGAGAAATTACTTATCATGCAATTAAAAAATTATTAACAATGAAATTATTATTACAATTTTATAATATTATTTGGAGAAATGAATGGGAAAACATATCTGACAATTCATAAATGAGTAATTAAACCAGATATTTATAAGATACAAAATTTTTCTTTAAAGAGAAAAAGGCAAAAATCACTTGGTCACTGTTTTCTAATTAAAAAAGAGGATCCTGGAGTCTTTTGAGTAATAGTAAAATTAGAGTATATCCTCACCCTAATGATGAGTCATGCAATTACAACTGAAAATTCTACAATCAGTCGGCCAAAAAATCTAATAAAAATAAAAGATAAATGCTTTTTTGATTTATGCGATACATATTTATTTTTACATCAGTATCGACGTAGTAAAACTGCTATTCGTCCCCAATTCGAATATTTATTTAATTCTTAAGAAAAATTATTTTTTTTTGACAGAATTTAACTTTTTACTCCTATTTTAATTTAGTTAATTTTATGAAAATTATTTATATATTTATTAACTATTCATTATCATCTATTATTTATTACTATACTTATTTATTTACTACTTATTGATATTTATTTTTAAGTATGTAACTTATTTATTGTTATTGGTTTCTTGCTTGTTTGATAAATATCTGGACTTTTGATAAAGTATGAGGCGCGAATGGCACTGGAAGCTCAAACACCCACAAATGTAATAAATAATAATAGTAACAATAATATTATTATTATTTTTTTCAAAATAGATGATTCACAAATGAAAAATCTCAATAGAAGAAAAATCATGATTATTTGGGGAAGGCAAATAAAATTTTTTCTTATATGGTGTTTACTTTTAATTTTTTTTTTTACAAATTTTTTTTTCAAATTAGAATTTTTATCATCTATTTGCATTGTCTTTTGGGGAACAAAGGCTCCCTGAGCCCCCCTGATTACGATAGTGTTTCCTCATCA
>JAAAKE020118051.1:0-15779 GCA_010014785.2 Anisolabis maritima | reverse complement strand
AAGGCTTAAAAACCCTCAATCCTAACAAAAAAAAATTATTCCCCGGTTGGTTACCCCTGGTGTATCGTGCACTAATGACACACACCATTCCCTATCGCCGGTTTTGAGTTCTCTGACCCATTCCCGGAATCCCCCCGATCAAGAGGCTCCATGCAGTGTATTTTAATTTAATTTTAATTTCAATTTTTATAGCAAGCAACATTTATTAATTATTCTTTCACTCCATATTTAAAAAGTATTTGTATTTTTAATATAATTTTTTTGTTATTCAAAAAATAATAAATTTTTAATTAGATAAAACATTTCTTTTAAATTATTTTCTTTATATAATTTTATCGTTTTTTTTAAATAAAATAAGTTGGCTTTTTGCCAATTACCTATTTCTATAGAGCCCAAGATGCCTAGGCCAATTAGAGTCCAATCTTGTAGAAGGGAGGGGGAAGCAGCTTGTGACCGAGTCTAAGTACCTTTTGGCGCCTAAATTTGCTCTGTCTTCATTAGCCGAGTTCATTTGAGCGTCGGCTCTGATAGAAGAAGTACATCCAATGCAAAATTTTAAATTATTTATTCTTCTCTTCATAAGAAACATGGCCCCCTTTGATGGCGGACCTCTCTGCGCTTCGTTGCGAAAAAAATCGCATTTCTTCTAAACTTTAAAGCAATTTTAGGTAAATTTCATTTCATTAGTTATATTAATTCTTTATTTAGATATTAATTAAGCTTAAAAATAGTTCTTTGACAAAAATTTACTAATTATCTAATATAATATACATATAGGTAATTATTTCTAACCAATACAGGAATGGAACAAAAGATTAATTAGGCCTATATAATATATTTAAAGTCATAGTAAATGAGAGTTAATATAGTTAAGTAGCTTTCGCAGTTACATGAATAAACAAAAATACATAATTACTACCTCAACCCATTCTAGCTAATAACTCAGGGTTGTGCGTTGCCAAATTATTTTTATGATTAAAGTTCTGATTCCTTATTTATTTTTTCTTATTTTATTATTATTATTATTATTATTATTATTATTATATTTTTTCAACTTTTTATTATTTGTTTTTACTCCCGACCATTTCTTCGCTTGACTCTTTTAAATGCAGGTGTAGACGTGTTTGTCGGATTGACTCCCAGGTCCTGCGCACTAGAAACTAATAAAATTTAATTGTCTTCCCAAATGATATAAAATTCTGTTAAGAAACAAACAATATTTGGATACATTTTTCTACCCACTCTTGCCTGAAAAATGATCTGGATCCACCCTTAACTATATTGTTCCTGCAGTGAATTTTTAACCAAAAATACAATATTGATCCTGAATATTTTCATTTATTACTGTGCGCAGGAAACAATTTTTATGATGGAAAGAGTAAAAACGAATTTTTAATTCGATTTAGTTTTCTTATATTTTATTCAATTTTGAGATGTAGCATTCTCTTGATATAAATAATTTTAAAATAACATCAAACACTCAGGGAGCATTTTCAGCTCGTTAAAAATTAGTTTTTTTTTTATTATTCTTTCAATTTTAATAAAATTGTGATTTTAACTTCTCTTGGAAGAAATAAGATGCGTTCAATTAAGGATTACGACTGCATTTCTGGGTGTATGATTATAATTGCAAAAATAACCCTACAAAAATATTTGAAAAATAACATAGTGTAAGAATAATAATATTTAAAACACACTACATTATAAAAAATTAATTAGTAGGCATAAAAAATTCTATGAAAAGGGAAGAAAATGTTTTAAAAATTTCTAATTATGTAAGCTAACAAATGCAATTAAAAATTTTGAGGAAATCGAAAAAACGGTTGGCAGATTTTATTCAAAATCTTCGAGGCACAATTCCAGAAAGAAAAAAAGATTTGTAGCTTAGTTTCCCACAAAGACCGAAAAAAGCTTTATAGATATTCGAACATCTGGACCATTCTCTTACAGAAACATACACACACACTTACACAGGTACAATACCACATAAATAATTCGTTGGCAATCAAAGCCAAAGTGCCCGTTGGTTGCTAATAGACAATCAGATCAGAAAGAGAGAGCTATTGGAGTTACTGGATTGATATCCACCGAGAGTAAGAGAGATGAAAAATGCAAAAGAATTGAATTTTGCCATATAAAAAAAAATTGGAAAGATGGACGATAAAAGAATGAATGAACATATAAAATATACATGATTGAGACATGGATTCGAGAAAAGGATTTGTGGAGTTACAAGTTCATTCTTTTAATAAATTTTCTGTATACTCTTCATTAAGATTAGATTTTTCTTTTATTGGAACTTTTTTTTTCAAGTAAAACTCATCAATCTCTCCAGAATTAATCATACTAAAACCTGGACCACCTAGAGAGATTTAATCTCTCTCGTTTGGGATATCTCTCTTATAAAAAAAACAAATGTGAAAAGGAGTTTGATTAAATTTTTAAAATTTATTCTTTCAAGAAAATTATATCTTGTTCTGATTGAATGAATGGGTGTAATGTTATATGGAATTTTGAAATATTTATTACTTCATTCCCTCTTTTGATTGCTACTAATGATTATTTATTTATTTATTTTAATTTTCAGTAAAAATTTAAATAATTTGAAATTGACAAAATATATATAATATTTTCTCGAATAGATTTTACAAATTTTTTTTTTATTATTTATAAAATATATATTTTTTTTACTAGTTCTGAGAGAGCTAATAATGAAATTGAAATTTTAAATCGAATAAATTTAATGATTCTGTAAAAATTATCAGAAAAATTTGCACTTATAAACTTCATAATCTGGCTAGAAAAAAAAAATCTATATATAATTATAAAATATATAGGCCAATAATGTTGGAATAATTTTCACTTTAAGAAAAAAATTTATATAAAAAATTTTTAAATTTATTTCTATACAAGTCTAAACGACTTGTATAGAAATAAATTAGGCTGCGATTACAAGCCTTTAATTTGCTTATTAATTTTATTATATATAACATTTACTTAAATTAAATATGTTAATGTTTGTTAATGTTGTTTAATAAAAATATCATTTTTTGCAATTGTAGCTGAACGTAGCTTACAGTCACAGCCGAAACTCCCTGTTTAAAAAAGGCACGGAATTATTAAAAAAAGACAGAGGTGATAGAGAAGATATGGATTTAGACCTGTCCCTTGGTACAGAGCTAAAGATCTGGCTTCACGTACTAAAGGTGAACCAGTGGTTCGTTTCCCATCCTGAGCGACAAAATTTTATTTAAATTATATTGACTACCAATTAATTTAAATAAATAAGGACGGAATCTAAATGATCTCAGATGGCGAAAAAGACAAAAAAAGATGTGGTTTTTTTTTCTTATTTAGAGAATATATTGTTATGCGTTTTCTTTTTGTAAAATCTTTTCGAGCTTGGTGCAAAATCTTATTAGAGACCGCACCACGACCAAAAATTATTTTTATTGATTCGATTTCTCCCTCATATAGGCTTAGTTTTAATCAAAATTTTTTCTCCCAAATTTTCCAATCTTGAAATTTTATCTGACCTTATTTGAAACATTTCGGAATGAGGGCCTCAATCATTGGATCTTATCTCACTGCTTAATTTTTTATCCTAATATAATTTTCAGGAATATTTGAAACGGGAACCCCATCTAATACATCTACTCTTTCCCCTTGGTTGAAATCAATGAACATTTTATATTCTATTTATTTAAGCTGATGACTTTCCTTTGGCGGAAATTTTCATTATATCAACTCAAGAATATATCTTTTCTGATTTTATAACATTTCTAAAAAAAAATCTTTTTATGAACCGTTCATTAACTATAAATTAACGCAAAACAATTTGGAACGATTTAAATGATGAGAACGAAAAGAAAATAAATAAGAAAAAAAATGTCTCTCTTGGTGTGTGTTGTGTTTATTTGTCATAGTATGTTGGGTAGCAAATGTCTTAGTATAGGTTAAACAAAGAAAGAAAGAGAGAGAGAAGACGATAATTCACGACGAGTCCTCGGTTCGATGACGGGAAACAAGACGCAGGCAAAAAGCCACCGGGCACGGATCTCGAATACACGAACAGCCTTGGCAAATGCTCATCGAAGACGAGGACAAGAAACAGCCACAAAAAACACCGGCACCAACACCGACAAAAAATCTATATGCGTATGGTCAAAGGAAGAAAGAACTTTGAATTTATTTACAAAATACCTGGACTTGACCAATTTACCCCAGATGGGAGAAGAAAGTCAAATATTTTTAAACAATCATTCTTTTTTCCGTTAATGGAATTTATTATTTTTTTTCTAAGGAGTTTGTTGTTGTTAGGTGGGGTTCGGTGTTGGATGGGCGGATTCCAAAACGATGACAGAATAAGCAAAATATCTAAATATAAAAGTCCACAAAGAAAAATTGCTAGAAACAGAAAGAATCTTCCTTCACTGTTAAAAACTACATAGTTATTTATTTATTTATTTATTTGTTCTTGGATTTAATTTTTAGGGTTCAAGACAAATTAAAACTAAAGAAATATCTAGGTGAAAAGCTGAAGATTTTATAATAACAATTTTTTAATTCCTGTTATGTTAGGAGGAGCCCCTAATGCCCTGGACTATTTGGACTCTTGCTCAGTCATGAAGGGCTATAAATTTCACTTTTCAAAGAAATTTTATAATAATTTAGTGAAAAGAAAAATAAAAGTTATTGATTGCTTGGAATAATTAATTTTTTTGCTTTATTTTTAAAAAGCGTGAATTTAGTAACTTTTCTAAAAATTTTTTGAGGGAATATGCCCACTTATTGGAATATCCGTTTATTCATCTGTGATGACACAAGAAGATGCACTCAAGGCCACCCCACCTATAAGTTGATGAAGTTAATTTATTTATTTTCTAATTTTCTTCAATCCCCCCTCCACACTTATGTATATATATACGTATATGACTGTGAAAAAGCAAAGAGCTAACTCCCACCATAGAGAGTGCCTTGATAGCATTGAATATAACTATATCTAATGAATCCCACTTCTTAGAGACTATTTTGATTAAAATCATTTTATTTACAGGATAATTAAATTTTCCAAGATAAATTATTTCATTTGTTTATATTCTAAATATAATAATTTTATCATGGTTCTTATGCAACGTACTGTTGTTTATCTTTAAATAAATCCAACCTCTTTTTGTTTACATTGTGTTTTCGAAATAATCGGACAAATCCCAGCCAGCCAGCGGTTAATTAAAAATAATGGCGGATTCATTAAGACTCTAAGCTAATGAAATATGATCCTCAAAAAATTATATTTTATATACATAAACGGGCAAACAGACACCGACTGGAATTATAAATTAAGCCCCGAATTGTAAACATTGAAGCTTAAAAGATAATGACAATGCCCCCTCCCCCTCCCTTCCTCGAATGCTTAAAGTTACAAGTTTTAAGAAAAGATCGATTCGTTAATTGGGATTTGAGAAGCGATTTGTTTTTATCAGGAAAATTCTTTTATTGAAGCCCAATTACAAAATATATCAATACCTTTATTTATTCCATTACAATTCAAAGATTGAAGTGGGCAGAAAGAATTATATTTCCAATTTTCTCGTTCTTCGATTATTTATCTCTCTCTTGCTTTATTTATATTGAATGTAATACTAATTGATTTGATTTTTATTTTCGTGCTTCTCTAAGAGAAAGCGTATATATATTAGAGATTAATAAGAAAAAGGAAAATTTGATGAATTTTGTTCTGAAAATAAATTTTAATCATAGGATTCTTTTTTTTTTAATTTGAAAGAGATATGACAAAGGATTTATATTTTTGAATACTTTTTAAATATTCCTGTCAAAAAAAAAAAAAAAAAAAAAAAAACAATATATTATTATATATTTCAAAACCAACAGTTTTTAATCCGACGAAACAAATAGTAACAGTCTTGGGCCATATATTCATCTAAACGATTCATATATAAACTTATTACGATACAAATTATCCAGGCATATTTATTTATACCAACAGGAATCCAAGTGAATGAAATAAATTTTCATCGAACTGCCTGGGATCCGAACCCACATCTCTTGGCTTTTAAGGTTATCATTTAAATGTGTATCGTTATTAAAATACGTAGTATATCCTTTAATGTCTATATGGCCTCAGATGCCGAAAAGCCAAAAAAATCAACATTGATAATAATCTTATTTCTAACCTCCGGCGGTATGGCCATAGGATTTTTATCAACTTCCGAAATAATTTTTGGGGGAGATAAATGTCAAAGAAGTGGTAGTTTATAAAAATTGTAATATAGTGGATTTGCACACACCCCATGTTCTAACACATTTGACTTTTTTTTGTTCAATATTTTTATTTTTGTTTGCAGAAACTGACTAATTTTTTTTTCATCGTGAAGGTGTCTCAAAATTTTGTCTTTTTTGGGAGGAGGAGGGGGGGGGGGTTTAAATGCGTCTTGACCTTGGAGTTAGGGAGACTATGTGGTTGCGAGCTTCCTGACCTCTCAAACTCTTTTAGTATCACATTACTATCCCTCTACAAGTTAGATTGGGGGAACATTGAATTCGAATTAAACGTGGAACCCTTACGCTTATACTTTTCATTGGGATGCAGTCTCAGTGACGGATTAAGCTTTGTCGGGGTCAGTGGCCAATGATCAATTTCAGCCCAATTCCTTAATCAAGCTGATTTGGTTGTTTCTGGAATTCTTTAATAAAATGATACTGTAAACTTACAAAAAGTACAGAAGTATACGACGAAAGATAGGTGTAATCTATTTCAACAAATGAATATGGTTTTAATTTAAGAAAATACCCCACTTTTTTTGGAGAGAAAACCTTTAATTAAAGGCATAATAAGCCTCAAAAATAGGCAAAAATTTTCCACAGAAGAGAGAGGGGGTGCAGTGGGGCGGCGGGCTACGCGTCTCTTAATATATATAAAGAAATAGACCATTTTCGTTTTCCCAACTAATCTCAAAAAATATTGATCTGATTTGAAAAATTCTTTCATTAGTGGACTGAGGTCCCCCCCCCCCCCTCCCCTCGGGTAACATATACTTTGTTAAAATCACAACTTTTCTATACACGGTTAGGACTTTCCTATACCGAGATAATTGAAATGTCCATAATGTTATATTTAATAATAAATAAATATAAAATTCTTTTAAAATAGTCTCTGTGTTAATGGTTGCTCCCCTAACAAATGATTTACCATCAACATCTAAAGATTTGAAAATAATTTTAAACTTTTGAATATGATTAATAGATAAGGACAGAGAATAGTAATTTTTTTCTACTTGGTTTTCTATTGTTGGTGACCATTCCAAAAGGAAAGGAGGGGTCTGCTATTCCCATCAATTAATCATTGTTTTACCTCTCTACACCTCCCTTAAGTTCTCAGAGTAACTCTAGTATAATTATATTTCGATATTTATTTTATTTATCATTTATATCATTTTTTATTTTTTTATCACCCCTTTTTTTATCCTTCCCCTATTAAAAGAGTGTATCTTTTTTTATATTTTTAACATTTATATTTGTTTTTTTTTTTTTTTTTTTTTTTTTCTAAATGAAATATACATCTTTAAAAAAACTTTGTGTCAAAAAAGTAAGCAATTTATTACACTCCAAGTCTTTCAGGTTTATTAATTTTTGTTTATTATATACAAATATAAATTTCGCGGAAGGATTTCCGACAGTAGTTTCAAATTATATACATATATAGTTTTTTTTTATCATTATTACTTTTTTTAGAGGAATTTATAACAGAGAGAGAGAGAGAGAGAGAGAGAGAGAGGGAGTGGGGAGGGCCGTATCCGGCTGGCGCCGCGTGTTTTCATATGCAAATATTGTGCTCAGAATTCGCGACCCACACGCTTATTGCGATTCGCAATGTTTTCCCACTTCTTAGCTTTTATTATTTTTTATTATTGTTTTTTTTTTCTTTTTTATTTATTTCTTTGGATATGTGAGTGGTGACTGTTTGACATGGGTCCCGGTCCAGCAGGGCATACAGAGGAAATGACTGGTTCTACTCCTCGGCTGAGTCAGCTTCTCCTTGTTGATGACCAAACTGGTCTGTCTGTCTGCAGGAGGTCTGCTGTCTCTTCTTCAAAGCCGACTTTATTTGTTTCCTTTGTTTAAATACATTCTTAATCGATACGAATCTAGTTTTTCAAGGTTGTGCAATTGTCCTCTAGATTAATTTATTATCTATTTATTTATCTATATTTTAAATATTTATAAATAATGCAATATTATAAATCTCCGTAATTACGTGGTAGATTGTTAACAAACGAAATTGAATACCATTAAAAAGCAAGGATTCCTGCAGAAATGGAAGCTAAGATAAATGAACATATAATGGACCTTGTCCCATTAATATACATTGACCTAATGGTGAACATTTTTTGTTTTCTCTTGTTTATAATAAGAATATGCTTTACTTTATTGAGGAATTAAAAGACTTTTTCTGGACTTGAAGTCTGTTAATTTCAATTTCCGCAAAAAATATCCTGCAAATTAAACACTTTGATTAAGGAACTTATCAAAAGCTGTCTAAGTGGTGGAACAATAATGGACATGACTTTTTCTTGATATCTTTTTTAAGTAAAAATTGTACATCACTGGTCCTCATTCCTGTGTTCGTTACCCGGACAACTTAACCCATTAAAATTCAGGAACACTTCTTTTTCGATTCGAACCGTTTTTTTTTCTATTATCAAATAGAATTATTATCTCTTATATTATATAATTATCTCTTTTGATGAAATATAATTTCATATTAATCCCTTGCTTTAGTTGTTTCTTTTTTGGACATTTCCTTACTATTCCGGTTGTATTATGATTTCTAAATATCTCGCTCTTTGAGCTATAGACGGACATAAGAAATAAAATAATTAATTTTCAATCGAGCGATTTATTGATCTCTGAAGAGAAAGTAAAAACGAAAACAATGAAGAATGAAGAAGAAAAGCAGAAATAAAATCTATTAACTTGGATGGTTTTTTCTCTTTCTTCTTCTATTGAAAGGGAAATTATTATATTATTTATGCATTATTATATATTCCTGCCAACCTATAGCAAAAATAAGGTTTTCATTTTTTTTATCTTCATTTCACTTTTTTTTTTTATTGCTCTATCTCGTGACGGAACTGCTACTTTTTTTTTATTATATTTTATGACACTTTTTTCAACTGTTGAATTTTATTTGAAGTTGATGAGAGGAATTAATGAAAGGTAACCATGTGCAGTATGGAATTCGAAATTAGGAAGGACACCGAACTAAACACGAAACAAAACCTTTTGAAATTAGATTATGTTGAGAGAATGATTTGGATAAATCAAGATAATCGCCATGCATATTGATATCAATTAAAATTAAAAAATAATAGGATCAAAACTAAAATAAATTAGAAAATAAATAATATACTGAAATTGTTGTTTCTCACATCTTATTATTTTAGATTCGCTGTTTGCTTACTCCAGATTTTCAAACTCATTTAGAGAGACGTGCGAGCCACCAAGGAGGTCACAGAAAATTTTGAATCAAAAGAAGGAAAAGTTTAAGTATAATATAGTACTATTTAAATGAGCGATCTCATCTGTTTTAGAGGGACACAAAAATGTCCCTCTTTTTGGTTTTGCGAAGAAAATTTGGGCCGGGAGGGGAATAAAAATGGTGCCAGGACTGAAAAAATATAAAGAAATTAGGAAGAATAATTCTCTTAAAAAGGCTCAAAAAATTTCGGAAAATCAATTACGAAATACCTAATTAGTCGTAATTTAATAACTCAATTTCTATGAGAATATACCAATGGACTGGGAAGAAAGAGCTACAATTGCCAGTCTTTTTCTGCTTTTTTCATCAGAAGTTAAACCAGATGAACCAGATGATGGACAGGTCTTTTTTCTCATATCTTTTCACGTTTTTTATTCGTTGTTTTAGAACCTTAGAGTGGACCACTCATGAGCATGAGCAGTTGTGAAATCTTAATAAGACTCATGCGCAGTCCGCTTTGGTGAAACTCTAGAGCAATGAAACCGAAATGCCCTTTAATTCCTTATGGCAATCCTTAGAATTAATAAAATGAGGAAAGAAGAAATAGAAAAGCAAATATAGATATATGCCTACATAGCGAAAGACCTATTTATATATAAATATATACGTTTTTTTGAGATATTCTTAAGATGTGATTAACTGATCATACAAAACAATGTTTTTTATATTAAGATATTTCTCAAATACTTGGGATATAAACTATAATAAATTTAGAAAACACTCGAGGGCCGAGTGTTTGCCTACCAACCAAGCAACACTGCATCTCGATGCACATTCATTGTTTGGACACACCTTGCTTAGGTCAATAACGGGCCCCAAAAGCATTAGCAACCATTTATTTATTTATGACTTGAGAAAATGTTATATATGAGTTGAAAGTAGCTCTGACAAGAATGTCAAAAGTTTTTTTTCCTTAAAAATCTTTTTACAAACTTTCTTCATCTCTCTCTTTTGAGTGTTTGAAAAAATTTACTTTTTTTTTTTTTTAAAGATATTCTATTTCTTATATATATTATTATTATTATTATTAGTTCTAATCGTCATAAAAGGAAAGTTTTAATTTCGTTGACATTTTACAAATTTAATCCAGAGTGGCCTTTTCAAACAATAATTTAAAAAAATTTCTTATTATAATTTAAAAGAAATATATATTATTTGAATTCATATTTATACCAATTGATTGAAATAAAGATCGATAGATAGCTGAATCTATGTGCCTAAAAGGCCTCAGATTCTGTGAAGACAAAAATGTTTCTTTATTTTTAATAATATAGCCAAAGTCGAAATGATTAAATCTAGTAATTAAAATTTGAACTTTTATTAAAATTTTATTCAATAAATAAACAAGCCAATTTGCTTATAAATATCATAAATTATAAAATATCTGCATAGTTTATAAAGTTGAATAAAAAATATAATAATTATATAAAATTATATATTAATGATAAATATAAAATATATTTAAAAAAACAAAAAAATTGAAAGGAAGGGCATGAAGAGATAGAGAAATCCAAATCAAAGACAATCTTCGACCAGATATATTTTATTTTTTTTTAGCTTTACTCTACAACACCCCTCATCAGGACCTATGCATATGCATAGTATGAATTTACAATATTTTTGACGATTGCGGAAGGCATGAACTTTAACGGTCGAGCTCCTGATGTTGTGTATAGTTCACAAAACGTAGACTAAAGCAAAAAAATAAAATATATCGGGCCATAAATTGCCTGCCTTTATTTTAGATTCCAATATATGTGATGTTAAAATATAAATTTATTTTAAATATTAAAAATTTAAGCCCTTATCAAAATTGTTAACACTAAAATTTAAAAAAGTGGACTTGACAACTTTAACTTCTGATCCGCTCAAATATACAAATATTCAGGGTAAGCATACACCCATTATAAGTTAGAGCGGTTTGCCGAGGTTTAACGGGACAATTTTTTCATTCGTTTCTTAAAAATCAAGATATTTTTAGCCATTAAAAAAGTGTCTTTTAGAATTTTGTTTACACTGGATTCCATACCATTGTTATATAAGGATATTTCATATATATCTTAAAAAAAAGAAATTTTTTTGTTATGTTAAATAAGCTGGATTTATTAATTAGAAAGGAGAAATTAAAATGCAGAGCCTTTTGTGTTTAAGCTCTTAAAGCGCCTTAAAGATAAAATACAATTTTTAATACAAAGAAAGGGCTTTCTGCATTTTAATTTCATCTTCGAAATTGAAATTTAGAAAAATATCCACAAAATTTTTCTCTATAGCAGCAACAACGACGCACTTTACCATCTCGAAAAGAATCATTTTTATACTTTTTTTTTTTTACAAAAAACACATTTCAAGTAAAATATTTAAAAACTAATAAGTTTTATTATTTATGACATCTCTCATTGGTTTTCTGTGGGGTGGCACTCAATGATTTTCTTACATTTTAATAAATTCATAAACTTTATTGTTTTCTGAAGTGTAACATTAAGATCCATCGCTTTTCTAACTGATAATAGATCGTATTTGATTTTAAATGATCTCATTTAAAGCGAATGAAACAATTTCCATTTTATATCAGGGCTAAAGATGGATTAATATTTATCTAGTTGTCGATTAAGTCAACATTCCCAAGCCACTGACTAACATCTCCATTATCAAACAATTTAACAAGCCGATAATTAGTTTTCCCATGCATTTTAATTGTGTTATTATGGCTTTTTCCTTGTGCAACATGCTGGCTGAATTCCCGGTTAATGATTTGTTGACATAACTCCAAGATCTTAGTAATTCCCATAGCTTTGTTATCGGGAGATTATAATAGCCCGTTGGAATAGAGCATTATTTATGACATGGCGACAAATCTTTTGTCCATGACAGTCCATATTAATGAGCTGCCTGACAGAACACAATAGCGAATAGAGCTGCTTGTTGCAGCCACTTGCGATGCACCATTAATGCACCATTAATTGCACCGGGCCACCGCCATTGTTTGTTTGCTTTGCATTCTATTCCATGCCAATCGGTCGATTGTTTGGTTAATTTTGATGAAAGTTGATGCAATCGCTGTTGATATAACTGATATTATTGATATATTTCCAATAGGACATATCCGCATCTCCATGAATATTTTATCATTTTTTATCGATCGTTCTATATAGAAAGAGAGAAGTATTGTATTCATAGCATTTTTGACTTTCCGAAATTTTTAGAGAAATTAACTAAGTAAGTTAATTAAAAGACGTGCTTTTAGTATAATTAGCTCCTAGGCATTTATGATCGGTTTTTAAAGAAAATTCATATTTTATTTATTTATTAATTCAATTATAGATATATATTCGTTTACAAAATGTAGAAGTCTACTACTGTACAAAATGTTTGGATTTGGATTTTTACCTAAAGGTTAAAATTATTCTCTTTGAGAAGAGAATCGGTTCTTTAGTGCCAATTTTTGAATATTAAAATAATAAATTGATTTCTCTTTTTAATTTGGAACGTGCCGTGATCACCGTTTATTTACTTTGTTTTTTTCTTTCAGTGGTTCTACAAATTTTTTTTTTAGTTTTTATTTTCTTTCCCATACTATTATATATAATACTAAGGGGAAGTATTATGATCATAAAAAATTTGACCCCCCGAATTTTTAAAAATATCTTTACGTTTCAGATCAAAAGGACCCCAAAAATGCAAAAAATCTTAATGGGCATATTTGTATGTGTGTGTAGCTTTTATTTTGAGTTATCTCTCTCGAACCACTCATCGGGAAACGATGAAAATTAATAAATTTATAGCCCTAGAAGTGGCAAGGAAGTTATTAAAATTTTTTAGCATCTGAAGACTCCACCCTATATTAATTGGTAGCTAATATAATATTTTAAATTCAATTAAAAAAATGATATTTATTTATATAAATAACATAAACTAAAAAAAATAACAATAAAAATCAACTTAATATGACTTGGTCAATAGGGTTGTAGCGTGGCTATCTCATATTCCCATAGAATATGGTTTGCTGAATATGTCTAAAAATGGCGTGAAAGTGTTGCCTATTTTATAATTTTCTTTAATTCTCCAACAGTTTTTTTTTTTACCAATAATCTAATATAATTTATAAAATTAAATATCCTAACAAAGTAAAAATTAACAATTAAAAGAAACTTAACTGAATGTCGATTAAAGAGATTTGTTGAGTTTGAGGTGTGTGTTTCTGTGTTAGATAAACGTATAATTCGGACCGAATAAATTAAAGTGAATGAATCGCTAATATAATTTGTCTTTTTTCAATCAATCTTCTTTTTAGTCTTTTTCGGAATTTAATTCCATATAGACTCCGTTTATATTTAAATTAATTGGTGGCCAATAAAATTAAAAAAAAATTTTCAGCACGAGACCATGAAGAAAAAGCCTTGCGAGAGAGAGAGAGACTTAATTAACTTTTTTTACAATCGAAAAATGAGATATGAGAATAGGCATTTTTTTTATAGAAAAAATGTGTGCAGAACAAATCATTTACCTTCAATGACCATAATTTCTTTTATAAAATTTAACTTTAAGGACCTCTTTTTTTATTTTCACTTAGAAAATCAATTAATTATATACATTTCTAAATTTGAATTCTATTAAAAATTTAGATTAACTATTTATGTTGGTATTTATTTTTGTTTGTTTATTTTAAAGAAGATTCGAATAAAATTTGTGATTATAGTTTCTTTATTCTCTTTTTTACAAGGAACAGAAATCGAAAAAGCTTGTCGTTTGAATTTATTAGTCTGGTTTAGTTTTTTTCCTAAAGATGTTGGAATTTCTAATTCAAGCCACAAGAACAATAAACATAATTATTTAAATGGACATTCCTCTTGGGGAGAATTTATTCAAATAATATGTGATTGTTTATCGTCATAAAATTAAGAGGTTTGTTGGTATGGAAATTTTTAGTGAACAAAATTTTCAAAAATATTTTTAACCAAAATTTATGATGACACTGATTAAAAATTTAAAAAAAGATTAATTAATTTTGCCATATGCCTATAATTTTTATTAAAAAGTTTTATTAAAATTTTATTCAATAAATAAACAAGCCAAATTGCTTATAAATATCATAATTTATAAAATATCTGCATATTCTATAAAGTTGAATAAAGAATATAATTATATATTAATGATAAATATAAAATTTATTGTAAAATAAAAAAAAAATTGAAAGGAAGGGCATGAAGAGATAGAGTAATCCAAATCAAAGACAATCTTCGACCAGATGTTTTTTTTAAATTTTTTGCTTCCGACCTATAACTATTATTCAATATTTGTTTACATACTGCCCCACCCCTCTCCCTTGCTTGCGTCTAGTGAGTCTCATAAGATGGTGATGCGAAAGGGGTATCCTTCCTAGAGACATTTCAATTTCTCTCTTATATATTAATTTAATCAAGAAATTTTTATACGTATATAAATGGCCTGAGATAGGTAACGAATATTATATTTATGAAGAAATGGTCAATTTTCTTGGGACAATCTTCAAAGGGTGATTTCTAGAATTCCCTTTAAAAAAAGAAATAAAAATAAATTCGTATTTCATACATGACTTATCAAATCACCAGTTCATAGTTGGGGTTGTCTACCTACAGGCGTATTTGAAATATTTTTTAATAAAAATAATTTTTTATAAATATTCTAAAAATTCACTAAAAAATGCCAATTTTTATTTTTTTTTATTATTATTTTTTATCATTTATTTTTATAACCATCATATTTGGGGTGGGCTACCTTTCGATTAAGAATAATTCAATCTCTTTTATTAACTTTTTTATTTAAATTATTAATTGTCATAGTCTTATTAAATTATTTATAAAATTATTTTCTTTTATTATTTTTTTTTAAGTCTGCATCTGAAGCCATATAACTTCTTTTGTTTATGTAAACGATAACTTTTATTCAGGCATACTAATTTATATCAATTGGTATCTAAATGCTTTAAATAAATTTTTATTGGATTGCCAGGCATCCCCAATTTTTCATTATGTAATTTAACACGGACGGATTAGAGCAATGGTCGTCAACCTTTTGGAATTCACGGACCAGTTACTCAAAATTTGAAATCTCACGGACCACTAAACACAAGTCTCACCCTAAACATAGATTATATAAAATATAAAATATAAAAAGTTTTAGGATTATACTTTCACTTATTATTTAGGATAGTGACAAAGGTAAAACACACTCTTCAGGTAAG
>JAAAKE020118040.1:1913-15779 GCA_010014785.2 Anisolabis maritima | reverse complement strand
TTCAGATTGCGGGAAATAGGCCAAAAGTTGAGAGAGATCTATGATTTTGTTGTAATGAACGTATGTAAAATTTGGTTCATCTACATTAAAGCTACCATCTATACATCTAGACTCTGAAATTTTATTAATCTCTTTGACTTTTTCTTTTTAAATATAATTAATAAAAAGATGTTTATTTATATAAACATAAATCTAAAAATAACAGAAAAAATACTAATAAAAAAAACATGATTTGCATAGTTGTTTGGGGTATGATATGGTTAGCAGTGTTTAAAAAGAGCAGGATTATTTTGGAACTTCGTTGCCTATTTTTCCTCATGAGATCTGGAGTTTTTGGATTTATGGCTTTTTTAAAATTACAAATACAAATCTTTAAGAAATTCTGTAAGTTCGGTATTAAATTAAAACTTCCTATAATAATTGTTAGAGGATTTATACTTCATACAAAGAATTTTATTGATGTTTTCCTGAATTCATTCAGAATACCAACTAGTGGCAGCTCCCTTGGGACCGCAGGTAAATAAAATTAATTATTAATTTAAATCTGAATAATTGTGTGGTGGTGAATTTTTAAAATTATCTTGTTTCGTTTACTTTTTTTATTGAAACCTTTTTGTTTTGTAATTACAAATATAAACTGTGGCTGTGTGTATATTTTAAAGCCGTATGGCAGAGAAGGGGGGATTACATGTTTTTAAATTATTCTGTTCTTGAACTGAATTTTTATTTAATTATACTAAATAAATATAACAAAGGAAAATAAAATCGCTAGTTTAGGGTTAACTTGTTAATTTAATTTTTATATCTATTATGCATAACAAAAATAAGAAAACCCCCCTTAAAGTCTTACAGGCCTCACCAAAATCAGGTTGCATATTAGGGAACATTGCAGAACATTTTTAAAGCTCTCTAATTCATAAAAAAATCTTATAAAATACATTTTAAATTTTATTTAAAATGAAGAATTTATATGATATTCAATTTTGGGATAAGATTTGATAGGAAAATTGATTAAAAATAATTTGAAAAAAGAAAATCTTATTATTGGATAAATCATTGTCGTGGGGCACTCATTTTGACATTCAAAAAAGCACTACTAAAATAGTTTTAACGAAAAATACATATTGTAATTGTTAAAAATATTGTGAAAATTCATATCTCGAAAATAGTTGCTATGTCGAGGCCAACAGGTGATGGAAAAAGTTCGTATGGCAAGCGGGTCGTAAGTCGACGGGGCGAACTATTTTTTGAAATAAAGTAAAAAAAATAATACTATTTTATTACTTTCTATAAACTGCTATTGATATATCTTTAATTATATTAATAAGTTCACACCCCGCTCTTATGATTTTGGCCAGATTTTCCTTAACTTAAGGCTTAAACCAGGATGGCTAATGTGTCACATACTCCTGGTCATGTTATGCGCACAATTTTTAATTATGATTTGATCTTTTTCTTTCGATGAAAACGTATGAACATCGTATTTGTTAGCGAGCATTCCTTTATATAATTATATTATTTTTTTTTTTTGTATTTGTCTTGTCTATTGAATGTTTTGTGTTATGTAAATTCGTATTTGTGTTTAATTGAACCTAGCCACAAATTAAATTAAAATATTAAATAAATTTATTTATTTTTTTATTTAAGACAGGCCTGAATACTCTATTATAACAAATAAAAATCCAATATGAAATTTTTTTCCTTTTTTTTTTTTTTCAAATTATTTTATTAATTTCACTAATAAATTTTATCCCAGAATTAATTATGATGTTAATTTTTCATTTTAAATAAAAAATTTTAAACTATTTTATAAGAGTTATTAATTAATTAAAGTTTTAAAAATTTCGCCTGCAACGTTTCCTAATATACAACCAAACCAACCCAGAGGCGGCGATTACAATATCGCAAATGTCGCATTTGCGAGGGGCTACGCGAGATAGGGGCCCAAAAATAGACACGGAACAAATTGTAACATTTAGTTCATCTCTGTTAGAAGAAATAAATTCTGTATTAGTTTTTACGAGCTCTGAGGTCTCTTAGTTTATAATTACTTATAATTAATTCTCTAAAACAATGTACCACCTACTAAATCTTTTTAAAACGAGGGAACAATAAAGGTAATAGATTAGCAAAGAAAGTAGTTTTTTCATGTGTCTGTTTGCTTATGTCTTAATAAATGTATATTATTAATAATAACGATTATTATTAATTAATATCCATCCTTCAACGACTCTTATTAGAGAATAAAGGACGAGGGACTCCCAAAAAGTACATTGCGACAGGACCTTTAATTGGTAGCCTAAATTATTTAAAAATATTATATCGCTCAGGACAGAAAGAGAGCCACTGACTCTTAGATCATCAAGCAAGAAATTCACCTCTACTTTAAGAGATAGATCCAAAAAGCTATAACATTAATTCCTGCTATTGTAGGTGTGAATTTTTTTCCATTTAGACACCTTGATATATTTTTCAATTAAATTTCGTTATTATAACATGTTTCGCTCTAAAATGAGCTCATCGGGACATAACGTGAAAAATTGAATATGACAGTAAGTGATCTCTTACAATTGGGAAGAGGCTTCTGCCCCTGTTTTACCTAATTTGCTCACCAGTATATCCTAATGAGCCCAAATTGAAGCAAAAATGTTGTAATGGCGAATACTGAATTTCAATAAACTATGAGAAAATTTATTATTAAGGATAAAATTAATTATTTACTATTTAATTTAACTCATAGTCACATTAGAAATCAAATTTTCTTTAAATGTTGTTTACTTAATTTATTTGGCCCGTGGAAGGCTCATTTAATCGATCTTCTAGAATGATATTCAAACAAGGATCAAGATGCTTTCAGGATTTTTCTAGTGCAAAAATTTATCATTTATTTTATTAACTTTGCCTATGTAATTAATTTGTTCTCTTCAAACATCGAGGTTAAAAGCGTTTTTACTTCCTCTTACCTGTATATGTATAATAATATATATATATAGGCTGACCATACGTACAATCTTGAACCGGACAATCCCATATTTTTCATTTTTTTAATACCGTCCCGTCGTTTTGTTAAAAATAAGGGCTTTGTCCCGTTTTGATAAAATTTAAAAATATAGATTACAAAATAAAAATTTATTCCCTACTACTCGTTCATTAATGTCATAAAAAACCAATAATTCTATGTTTTTATATTCTTTCTTATAATAAAGTTTTTACTTTCTCTTACCTATATATGAAATAATTAGATAGTGAGAAAGTATTGAGATAGCAAAAAAAAAAATGGATTTCAACGGCAATACACGTTTTGGGTCTCGCAAAATGATCTGCCTTTAGTGTGTGTATGCGTGAACAAGATTTCTCCAAAATGAAAAAACGTACTAAGCTGGAATTTTTTATTTAAGGTAGGTTCTTTCGTCGTTTGTGCCTGGACGCTTTTGAGTAACCGGCCAATGGATATTAGTACTTTACTGATGTACTTTTTTCATTTTTTCGATTTTTCAAAATTCTCTCTAACGATTTTGATTAAAATTCAAACATCAATTATTTATTAGATAATCTTTGAAATGTATTCACTCTGATCCATCCCAAAATTGTTTGTGATGTACTCTTTTTAGTTTTTTTTCGAATTTCTCAAAATGTTTTCTAATTGTTTTGATTAAAATTCATAAAACAGTTATTTATTAGATGGTCTTTGAAATGTATTAACACTCCCCCCCCCCCCCCCAAAAAAAAAAAAATTGTTTGGGGCCTACTTTACTCTTGTCCATTTTTATATTTTTTGTGAGTATTTCTTTTCCATTTTAACGATTTTGATTAAATTGGGTGCCCATATAATAAATTAGATAATCTTTTTAATAAAGATAACCTGTTTTAATAATTTTCTATGTCAAAATGGTGTGGGGCCTCAAATTAAAGGCTTCTTTTCAAGCTTGCACATGATGGGTCATGCGCACCTCACTTGCGCAGCTTGCTGGCTACTGCAATCTTTCGGAAAACAAAGTACGAGTAATATGAAATTTATTAAACAAAATAAATCAAGTTGACTGTACAGTGAACGTATACCTATGGGGTCAGACGCAAAAAATCTGTTGTGACAGCACATCACTCAGCTTTCCTTACGATAACTTACCTTAAGATAAGAGCAAATTGTGTGATGTGCGTTTGCACATCCTATTTTTTTCTTTTTAAACATTATAGATCCGTCCTAATTCAATACATTCCATTCCCCAGTAGTGCGGAAATAAAAATCTGTCTTCAACAACATTCCAGGGGTCACAGAGATAAGGAAAATATTTTTCTATAAATGAGTTTTATCAATCTGAGTTTTTTCTGTTGAAAAGTATTATGAAACCAATTTATTATTTTTATATTAATAAAATAATTTATAATTCATTATAGATATTAAGAAAGGTTTTCATAAATTTAAATAATAAAAATAATTTCTGGAAGAATATTTCCCGTGAATGAAGTCGGTTATCTCCACAGAATGCTGTCAACTTCTCATTTCATTTTAGTATCATAATAAATTGATAAAAAGCTATATTTTGTTTCGTCTCAAGACATAATTAGTAGAACTATATAAAATTCAAAATAATAAATTTTCTTAATAGGTAAAGGATTATAGAATTTAATGATTTTGTGGTCCAAAAGCGACGTTAGTCAGAAAGACAAGAGAGACATGGTCCCAACATCCCTATGTCATTAAACTTGTAACCTAGTAGAACTAGAAAATTTCAGTCTTCCTTTCTTTCCATAACCTCCTATACTTCTAGCCACTATTTTTCCCAAAACTTATAATCTCCAATTATTCAAATCTAACCTCAACAAAAAGTCTCCTTAATCTTTTTTTGATTTTCCACACTCTCTCTTACCCTTGCTCTTCCTACATGTGACCACTGGTCATAACATAACATAACATAGACATTATACATTCATTTCCAAAAAAAGGGGCTGTTCAAAAATTATTTTTTAATTAATACCAAATTTAAAAAATTTACATTATGAGTTGATAGTAATAACGTGTAATCTTGAAATTATTCTTTCACTCATTATTATTTGCGAGATTGATGCGAGTGTCAGCATGTCCGCCTCAAATATGGAAAATCCTGGTTCGGACCAGAGAGACCCATTTATGTCCAACCAATGAATTATCTTAATACTTTCCCTTCTGGGAATAAAATCAAGATTTTATATAAAACTGTTTAATGGGAGTTATTTACATAAAACACTCTTCATAAATGTATTTTTTATATATTTTTCATCTCTTCATATGTTCATTTCAAACTCTAATTATAATTAATTTAATTTTGCATCGAAAAATTATTAAAATCAATAATCGAATTTAATCATTGATAAATTATTTATGGGCAATATTCGCACTTTGGTAAATAAATGCATTTAATTAAAATTGAAAACTAAATTAGAGCGTGCAATAAATGTAATAAATAGTGTGACATTTTAAAGTTAATTAGGATATCAAATTGGGTAAAAATAAAATAAACTCAATTTGGACAAGTAGTCAACGAATTTGTCATTTAATTAATATGATGGGTTCAATGTAAAATGAGAACTATTGGCGTTATCAATCCTAGTTAATAAGTCCATTTTGGGACCCAATTAAAACTCAATGGGGAGTCAGGTTTAACTCCAACCCCGGTTTCTGTTCAATAACGATCCGCTGTTATTCCCAAAATAGAATCCAGCAAAAATCAATCCCAAGTCAAATTAATACACGAGATATCCATTTGTCATTCATAGAGCATTGTCCTAAGTAACCATGAAAGGGTTTGAGGCCTCCAAGGGGAAAGAATTCAATTAACGGACATTGCAAATGTCATATGGCCTGAACATCCCCTCTCTCTTCTGCACAAGTCAATAAAGTTTAAGTGGCTTTTACTCAAGTCCAAATGTTTTTGTTTATTAATAGAAAGATGTTCAGTAATTGTTTTAGATCCCTATCTTTCTGAATGTTTTTTATTTTTCCAATCACCAAGTTAAGTAAATAAAAAATTTTATAAATATTCTTCCATTACAAGCCAACAATTACAAAAATTTATAATTTCTACATCAATAAATTTAAGAAGATTTTATCATTCTGAAGTAACTATTTCTGAAGAAGGCCGGAAGGTTTAACTGAAACGTTATCATGAGCCATTATTATTTTTTTTAAGACAACTTAGTTTTAGGCCATTTCTTTATAATACAATTTGACTATTATCATGGTAGTGTGACGAGTCTGTGGTATGCTTTTCCATACCTCCATTTGACCACTTATCTTCAAAATATGGATTTAAACTAATTTATTTATTAGCTTCCAAACAGAATACGTTGCATTTTTCACTTTTTCATTAATTATTAGAAAATTTTTTCAAGTAAAATTTTTGTTAATTGCTTTTGTGACAGAAATCCTTCCATAGTTTTTTTTAATACATTAGTTTTTATACATTTTCATACAGTATTTTTATACTAAGAATATAGTACTTGTTATTATATAATTTGAGTCAGGCTATTATGTGTTGGCCACGTCAGTTTATTATTTGTTCTTCCATATTCACTATTTTTTCTGTAAGAGTTTCGTTTGATTTTTTTTCTTTTTTGCAAAATACGGGGGTTCTTTTGGTCTGCGACTTAAAAAGATGTCTCATTCCGTAGTGTTTAATAATATTATATTTTCTAATTTAATTAGCTCTAAGGACCAGGACCAGGGAGGTATAGGGGGGGGGGGGTAATTACCCCACTATGATTTTTTTTTTTTCAATTTTAAAACTATTTTTTCAGCTGCCGGGGCTATTTAGACTATAAACTCTACAATTATATTGTGACCTTATGATTTAGGTTCGGATTCAAATTAGCTAATTAGCATTAATAAAGAACTGAATCTTGTAATAGTTTTGGGTTTTACTAAATAGGCTACAATATTTGAACTAGATCGCCATCGACGGTACATCACAGTTTTGTACTACAGAGACTCTACTACTCCTACAACTACTTCTACTACTCCCCCCTCTCCTAAAATGATCAAATTTTTGTGAATTTATATATTATTTGCTTTTTGTTCCCGACGTGCGTTCATTGTTGTTTATTAATAGGATATTATGTCTTGTATATCAATATATATATATATATATTACATTCATTATCCCTCCCCCTCCCTATGATTTAAGGCTGAATAATTAGGACAATTAAGAAATTGAGAAACTTATTATTATATTATTAGACGAAATGGAAGTATGGATATAGAAAAAAATATTCAGAATTAAAAATATTTTTTAAGCGTCAGGCTGTACGAGGGACCGGCTTGCTATCGATCGCGAATATAATTTTCCCCAACGATTGCGGGAATAAGGTAAAGAAAAATAAGTTTTTATATTAAAGAAATCGAAAGTCATTCACTGCATGATAGAGGGTCATTTTTTTATAACTAAAAATTTAGTATCATTAGAAAATTTACTATACAAGGGAATAATTCTAGTGTTCTATTTTTATTTCAAAGAATAATAGTGGCCAGGGTAATCAACGCTAAAAATTATCTAAGAATATATACAAGATAGAATAACGAAATTCCCTATTCAAGGAAAACAGATTTTATCAAATAGACCTACCTAAGAGAAAGAGTAGGAGAAAATAATAGTATGGAAATTTTTTTCATTCAATATTCGTAGCTTGTTTGAAAGCAATGAGGGCACATATTTATAAACCATTTTATCAAATTTTATTTTAAAAGAAATAAAAAATTGTCCAAAAAGAGCAATTTTTTTTTTAATTAACTTAAAAATTTTCAGTCAACAAAATTAAAAAAAAAATAATTTTATGAAAGAAAAATATTCATTTAAAAGTAATCAATGAAACAATTGAAAATTTGCAGTCTACATTTGTATTAATATTATTAATGAAAAACATATGGACGTTGATGGAGATTACAACCACTTAGGAGAGGATGACTTTTTTCCCTCATGTAATCTCATTTGTAATTTCTCTTAGAGCTCTTTATTCATTTTATTTTATATTTATAAATTGAAATTTTTTGTGTGCGGATTTTAATTGCTGATTCTCTGGCAGACATGCCTTTTATAAAATAACTTTGATAATATCAGGACATATCGAGGGGAGCGCATGGGGGGCCCGGCCGCCCTTCGATATAGGGGATTTGCCTACTCCCCCCCCCTCGAAAAATATTATTTAAAATTGATAAGTAAAAACGGTATTGTGTGCAAAAGATTAGAAAGAGAAATTTTCTGCTAAGTTTTAGATCAAAAATATTTACAAATTCATTCATCTGGAACTTATTAATATTTATTAAACTTTTTCAAGGATATTGTAGGTCTTTACTTATTTAGTCAAAGTTTATTTTTTCCAAATTTTTTAGAAAAATGTCCTTCCGAAAATTCTGCAGTTTTTTTTTTTTTTTTTTTTTAACTCCTTTATTATGAGTTTGGATTCCATTTAGGTATTTAGAAAGTTCCCCACAGAACAGAATAGATATGTAGAGTGATGACGTCTTTGGGGAAATATCCTCCCCACTCTCTAAGGATTATAAAAGTATAAAATACAATTTCTTTATTTCAAAATTGGTTACAAACGAAAAATTATTCAAATAAAAAAATTTTATTCTCATTTTTTTTTATAAAAAATTCTGTTTTGGATTTTGGAATTGGCGAATTATTCGTCCTCACCCCCAATAGCGAACCTGATTTCGCCATAAATCCTAATTTTATCTAATTATGCAGGTTTTTATTCATAATTGCATATTTATTTAGTTTTTATTATATATTTTGAGATTTTTTACTTCATACTTTATGAAATATTTAACTTTTTTATTTCATATAAATCTTGTCTTTAATGATAAGCTTTTAAAAAGGATAGGGGTGTGTATCCCTTCTGCATCATTTTTTAGATGTTCTATTTTATTCTATTTCTCATCAAAAACTCTCTAGACCTATATATTATAAAGCGAATTTAATATGGGATTTTCGATAATGCAATGTTTAATCAGCGATATTTCAGAGAAAATTGGAAAACAGAAAATTATAAATAATATTTGGCCAATCGTTATTCAAATAACTATACATGAATAGAGTAATGGACATATCGAATGACAACTATCAAAATTCATTATTCTGTCATTCTTAATTTACAATTTGACATCATGTTATGTTTTCGAATAATGTGATGTTTATATAATGTATTTTCAATTGGGATTTAAATTTCTTGATAAAGTTATTTATTATATACATTTTGTAAAATACTTTGAAATATTAATTGGATGCTTCGTTTAAAAAATATCTAGAGGGAAAGAATAAATTTGTGCTGTTAAAAAAAATTGAGTTCATATGAAAAGAAATTTTGATTAAGTGATTATATTTATGTTTACTAAACTCTACTTAATATAATTTTGGTAGTGGGCTCTCGGCGGAGGGGCAGGGCGGACGATTGCAGCCTTACCAGTGCTGTGAATCGCTGACGGACAGCTTCAATGTTTTTGTGAAAATCTGGCAACGTGGTTTGTTACCAGAGCAACAGCTTTGCTCAGGGCGCGCTTTGACTGGTTAGCGAACCGTCACTTCTCCGCATTCTCCACTTCACGCTTTCACATGCTCAATACTGAAGATATATTAAATATATTGAATATAGAATACCGGGACTATTGCGCGTTGTAACCGGTTAGTCATCGCTTATTGTTTATTTTCCGTTTTTTTAAAAGGCGGATATAATTGTTAGGGTCTTCGAACCTCCAGTCCCCGGCATGGGTGGATTAACTGGGCCACTCTCAATTATCCTCTTGGGATCCCAAAGATTTAAGACAATCTCTTTTTTTACTCAACTACATTTTTTCGATCTCTTCCATTTTTTAACTCGGGACCTCCTCAAAATTTTTATTCCCTTTTTCCTTTTGTGTAGCGGGCTCCTCACGGTTCTTGGATCCGACACTGCCATCCCCTCCCTCCACCAGTCTGGATATCTTTAAAAAATTAGATAAGACTTCTAGATACTTATTTAAGGGGCTCCGAGACATTAGGTCTGACTTTTTTATTATAGTTAAGAGTTTTTTCCACTTAATAGTTTTTTTAAAGAAAAAATTGAATTTGATAAAATTTAATATTCGTCTCATCTCCACTTTAGAACATCTGTCTAATTGTAAAGTGGACTCACTTTACGCTAAATTTTCTACTTTTCTTGCCACTTTTCATTTGAATTGGGATCGGCTTAAAATAGATTTATGAATGTGTGCAAGAGAAGATCAGGCGGTCCGTCGCACAGCCTGACCCCTTCTTAGGGAGGAATTATTTGAATTTTAATGCTTTTTGTCTTTTGGACCAACCCTCAAAACTGGTCTTTTTAGATTCAAGTAACCTTAAAATATATATTTTTGTTGAAAATTCAACTTCGAATTGCCCGCCGTTTGTTTACCCTTCCGCCCGTACCCGCCGGCGGGCACGGCCCTATAGACTTATCTGTTTCTGTGCACTGCTCTAATATGAACTAATTTTAGATTTATTGAAATCATTTGAAACTAGTGATATTGTATATATATTTGGGGGAAGGGGTATGCTATCTTACTCGTTTTTATATTTAATATAAAAAGTGTGCTAATGCTGTTAAAGTACTAATGAAATAAAGTAAACCAGAATGCTTGCTCTACGTGACATACATTTTCATTTCTACTAATATCTGCGAGATGAGTACAACGATTTCGTGGTATACTAGGATTAGTATAAATCCCCATTTTATAAATAAAAAAACCCCAGATAGATTTTGTGATTTATAATAAAAAGTGATTATTAAATAAAAATTTTATTTTACAAAAAGATAAGTTTTTACTTTATTTTATATTAATTTCTCTCTCCCATCTGGTGAGATGACCACGAGTTGTCCAAGCTTAGATCAGTTCTGTTTCTGCAATCTTTCCCTTTACCCTTCAATAAGCTTTAATCTGTTGTTCGTTCTCCTGGTCGCATCTATAATTTATGCCGATCCCCAATAACGCCAAGGAAAATATTATTTATATTTAGAAAATATTAATTGTGTTTATGCGAAATGTTACCTGATTGCCATGTTATTATTATGTTATGAATTTTTAGATTTTGAATTTGGATAGTAAAGAAATTAAGAATATCTTCTTCGATTTTATTTAATTAAAAAACCATTTACCAAGCCGACACTTTAGTGACTTAAAAAATATTTTCCCTGTCTTAGATCAGAGATGTGATTATGATGTGGAGAAATTTATATTTAAATATAAAAATTTATATTTAAATCTTTATTTAAATTTATATTTAAATCGAGTCATGCCTAAAAAATTATACAGTTTTGAAAAAAATAATTTTTTGAATATATATATTCAATATACAATATAATACTTATCATATTCTTTTCTATTGAAGATTCCATCAAAATCACTTCAGTAGTTTCTGAGTTGAACCGTTTTAAACAAACTAATCCAAGAAGACTTATTTTATATTTCTTAAATTATTAAAGATTTTTCAATTGCTTTTTGAGTCGCGCTCCTTCCCCTCCCCATTCCTCATTGTTAACTTGAGAATTTTCGGCTTCCGGTTTTCAACGAATCATTTAACCCATTTTGAGCGCAAAAAACTTGACTTTGCATATATCTGTGAGACCGTGTATACAAGGGTGATATTCAGCGGGTAGCTGGTACAACCGTACCTGTTGTTAAAACAAACCCCACAAAATAAAAATTGATTATGTAATTCTAAAAAAATCAAGAAATAATAATAATAAAATCAAATAAAATAAATTGTAAACAAACACAAAAAATATAAGTTTTATATTCAATTACATATTTAATCTTTAATATGTTATAATTTAGTTAGTTTAGAACTGCCAATTTCAATTATAAATGATTAAAACTAACTAAAACTAAAGGTACCTGCTCTAATAAGGCATTTTGACATTCCGCCAACATAACCTCTGCACTTGTAACTCCCGCTTAATACGTTTAAGTTATTAAAATTTTACATTGTACTTAATAGATGGTGAAAGTAAACTTAATTAAATAAAATAATAAGATGCACAATTTCGATAGACAATTTTCGAGATTTTGTTTATAGCAGAGATAAAAAACAGAAAAATTTTCGAAGCAGTATTTTGACAGGAAATAGAATTTTAAATGTAATTGCTGTAAACTCAGCAGAAGCTAAAAGAGGGTTTAGTACAATAAACAATAATTGATGTAAAAAGAAATAGATTATTAGAGGACACAAGTCATTTAATGACAATTAATTTAATGGAAAATCTTTAGAAGATTTTGAAGCTATGCAACTTGTTAAATCCTGGCTAGCGAGATTCAACTCGATTCTGGTTGAGAGCATTTGGCTAGTGAGAGAAGAGTAAATCAAAAAGTTTCCAAAACACAAAATATCAATAAAAATGATATGGAAATTATTAGATTAAGTACAATCCCTCAATAAGACTGAAAATAAGATTAATATAGTAAATATTATTTATTTACCTCTTATTAACCTTTACCTTCTTTGTTTATTATTTTTTTTTACCGTTCCTGTTGGTAAAAATTTTGAAAATTTCCCCTAGGTGTATATATTTTTGTTTCCTGTTTTTGATTTACGACTTTTATGAACCGATTTCGAGGAAACTTTCTATCTAGGTTAATTTTGACCCCGTTTGCTAATTTTTTCCCCATTCACTGGTGATTCCCGTTCTTCAGTTTACCTCTTTTTTTTTTACTTTGCTCAATTCAAGGGCTATTTGTTCCTTTTTCAGTTGAAGTTCCTCTCTAAGCGATCCAAAAACAAATATAAAATATGACTTAAAAACTTTGAAGAGCAAGTGCTTCCTTCCTGTTCTCTCCGGAATGTCTCTCCCTACTTGCCCATAACTTTTAACTTTGCCAACCAACCAAATTATTATAGACAAAAAAATATCTTTTGACTTAATTAAGGATCCCTCCTATACTATTAATGTTAGTATTTGGTCGGCAGAGTTGACCGCTCGGGTTAATCGACTTGTTTAACTCTCAGACTTTTTGCAGAAAACATTGTTTGGCAATATGGATGAACTTAAAGAAACAAATATTATAAGCATAAAGGGCGGGACACATTATATCTCCTCACTCTATGACTGCTCCAAAATGCAGTGAAATGAACCTAGGCTATTTACTCAATTACCTGATATATAAATATATTAGCAAACCTTAAAAAAACATTTTAATATTCTTTTATAACTAAAGGTCCCCAATGGCATAGCTAGAATTTCGTCCATCTTGGGCCTTTCTTCCATTTGCTAGCTTGACTCTCCTTACTGGCCCAATTTTTTCATTTTGATTTTTTTTTTACCACTTTTTAAAAGATGGTCTTTGCCTTGCCGTCAGGGACGGACTCCACCATATCTTAAATTAACCTCTGGCTAGAGCATAAATAAAATTTTTACAAACTTTAATAGAAAGATTTTAATTTAAAATATTATGGTGTACTCTTTTGACATTTTGAGCTTCTCAATTTTCGAAATACTTATTAAGTATTAATATTATTTCCCACGAGGGGATCTGGCTTCTAGCTACGCTTGCAAGCTCTTGGTGGACATAACCTTCTCCACCCTCCTTAATCTGTCAATCAGTGGCGTATGCAAGGGGCTCATGGTGGCCCACTTTCTTCCCCAAAAGAAGGTAAATACATGAAAAAATTATTTAAATGGAATTTCTTATAAGCACTTATAAATAAAGAAAAAACTATCTCAAAAGACCATACAAGACAAAAATTTTATTTGTCTTTCCACCCCAAACAATAATTCTTATTTATTGCTGTAACCTCTCGGGGAGGGGGGGGGGGGGGGAGAATGCGTTACTTCCCCCCCCCTTCGGGTTATTTGGATTTTACTAGAACATAAAATTTGTTT
>JAAAKE020118029.1:0-15781 GCA_010014785.2 Anisolabis maritima | reverse complement strand
GTTGTCATTAAAAGTGCAAATAAAATATTTTAATAAAAAGGCTGTCTATATTGTTTAAATTATTTTAAATAATGAATAGAAATATTATAATGAGCAATAAAAAAATATATAATATCACTCATTATTTAAAATTAACAAAAATTATCTATTATTTCATCTCAGTAAAAATTTTAAGCAATTTATTATCCGAGTTAATATATAAAGTTGGAGAGAAGAGATCAAGTAATGAAATAAATTAAGTCAATTATAAATATTTTTATATCCATGTTAATACAGAGAGACTGGCTTCATAATTCAAGGTTCATTGATTCGCTTCCCCTTCGATGCCGTAAAAATTATATTTTCTACTAATTAATTTAAATAAATATTAGACGAAATCTAAAATACCTCAGATGCCTAAAAATACATCATTGTCCAATTTTTTGGCACTTGATTCCATTTAGATCATAAATGTCAGCCTAGCACATGCAATTTAAACAATAAATTTTAAATTCGTCTATTACCAAAAGAGAAACTCATAAATTCTTCACACTTCAAATGAAAAATATATATATACAATCACATACTAGCATAAACCATTAGGTACTACTCTTAATCTCTCACTTAACATAAGAAACATATTGTCTGATAAAAATAAATACCCCCCTCTTTATTCTCCAGTGTAATGATCGAGGTAGATTAATAGTCCATAATAAAAATTCCTTATAATTTCTTCAATATCCTTCCTTTCATTAAATGATTGAGGTCACCGATTGTGAAATGATCACATTCACAAATATCGAAAAAAACTTAAGACTATTTTTGCTACAACGATCATTTATTTGTTTATAAAGTCGGTAGCTCAGGCGCTGACCTTTCTCAAGTTATTCAACAGAGCCACTCCTGCTTAATTTCAGTAATTCTTCTTAACAGTTCTTTTAAAGTTTTAAATTCACTTATTGGAATTTTTTCATATACAATAACAAAAAGTATTCTATTTTTTCATATATAAAGAAATTTTAGATATATTCAGTTGAAAAAGTTTAAATAAAAACTTTCTTTTTAAAAGAATTAGATAAAAATTTTTCTTTTTTTTTCGCATTTTCCCATAAAGAATAATCTTCTTGGCAATATGAAAGTGTTATTATAATATATATTTTATACTCTTTGATATTTTTTCCATGGTCATAATTTAATGTCCTTTTTCTGGGGAGAGATTGAAATTCAGCCAAGAAATTATTTCCATTATAGGGTGTTTAGAAAATATATCGATGATGCTTTTTAGAAATAACGTTATTTAAGATGGATATGAAATCTGATTTTCTAAAATAATTTTTTAATTATCTCCTTTATGTGGCAAGCTTTATTTTAAAACGGATTCTCTTAATTCTAATTAATAAGGTGGCTTGCAAGAGAAATTGGTAGTTTATATCTAGAAAGTAGGTATCCCAATTAACATCTGTGTATTTTAGATCACGCCTAGATTAACGGTTTTACAGCTGATTGGGTTATTTTTATCCGCGGATGAATCGTATATTTATCGCATTGTCTTAATACGGCTTGATGAAAGAGGAGACTGGTAGAGAGGAAAGATTAAATGCTAATCTTAGCATGTGAATACCAAATGTGAACCCTCTAATTAAATCATATTAATGTATAATGAGATTCAAGAGAAACGTCCACTCGCAAATTTTCTATCTCTGATTAATTTATTTTTTTTAGAATGTTTACATTTTTACTGAATATTTTTCCTATTATTTTTAAAAACAAAAAATAATATAGAAATCGCATTTATTTTCATTGTAATATAGGCCTATTTTAAATATGCAATATTTATTTGTAATTAGAAGCTCCGGACTCGCCTCTATTTCTTTGGTTTGTACATATTTTTTTTAGATAATTGTTTTTTTAATTAATTTTGCCAAAAGGCTTATTCCGATACCCATGGCTATATAATTACACTTTAATATAATGTTTATTAAGAGAAAGTAAAAATCTTTTTTCTCCCCTAATTAGTATCAAATTAATTTTAAAAAGATTTATACCAAGTGACTGTGGAAAAATAATGATTCAAAAATTAGCATTTTTATAATTAAATAAAATTAATAACAATCAACGATATAGTAGTTATATTTAAAATTTCATTTCAATTGAATAAATAAAATAGCTATTAATTTTTTTAATTAGAAATAAATTTCTTTTTAAAATCATAAATTTCAACAAAAAAAAAAAATCATTTATTAATAAATAGTTTATAGCTTTCTGTGGAAATTCAATAATGAACAAAAATTAAATTTAAATTTGAGTTTTCATCTAGAAAATGGAAATACAATTCAAATTTAATTAACATTAGAATTAGTATCGGAATTTTTTTTTTTTTTTTTTTTTTTTTTATAAAAATAAATGAATAGAGTTAGATAATATGAAGGGAAATGGAACGGATAAATGAATTATCATTGATCATCTGCTTTTTTTCTAATTTTTAATTAGAAGATGGATTTCTCATACTCTAGATTTAAATTTTTTTTTTTTTGTAGATATTTCATTAGGAAACTTGTTGTGACACAATTTTTAACAATTTTTTTTTTTAATTAATAATAAGCACGAAGTTGCAATACTTTCTCGCACTTTTTAGTCATCTGCTAACGATATCCTCTGGGAATATAAGTTGGGCCGCCCTACAACCCTATCTAGTATGCAAATCATGTTGATTTTTATTGTTATTTTAAGCCATGTATATTGGATAAATAAATATGTCCTTTAATTGAATAAAAAAAAAAAAAAGTCAAAGAGATCGAGAGATAAATAAAATTTCAGTTTCCCTCTGTGATGAGGTATGTTTATTATTATCTCTTAGGAAATTTCGTTTTTATTACTTTCCTCTTACTATTATATATAAGTGTGGGAAAATAAAATTGATGTTAGCAAAGAGAAACAGTGTGAGCTGTATCAGGACATGGACACGGAATTTTGAATTAAATAAATTAAAAAAAAAAAAAAATTAGTAAAATACATTATCGGGATTCGACTTTCTTCCTCTCATTATATATATTATATCTATTCTGTTTGGCATTTTTTTTTAAAGTCACTTTATACCAAAATTGCAAATTTCTTGCAATTTAATCAATTGTTACACATGGTGTTGAATTTCTTCAACATCCGATATATTAACCACAAAATGAAGTTTTTGTGATATTTTTATTACTAAATTTTTTTTAATAAGTATTTCATCTCAACTTAAAAATTACAATACGTTAAAAAATGAAAAAATAAGAGTCCTAATAAAGAAGATTTTTGCTCCGAAGAATTTATTAATTTTAACATCAAAGCATTTTTTTTAAAGTCTTTTTCGGCATCTGAGTCCATTTAGACTCCGTCCTTATTTATTTCTATTAATTGGTAGCCAATATAATAGAAATAAATTTTTGTCGCTCAGGATGGGAAGCGAACCACTGACCTTTGGTTTGTGAGGAGAAAGCTCTACCTCTGCACCAAGGGCCAGGGTAACATCAAAGCATTTATTAAGGCACGGACAAATTTTATCTAGCTAAGCGAATATGAAATTCGAAGATGATATTACTAAGAATACCGAAGCAATATCAATTATTTAATCTTTATAAGCTTCTCTCTTTCTCTATAATTTTCAAATCATGAGAGTAGATAGATAGTAGAGAAAAGTTTATATTTTATTATCAATTTTTTTTGAAGAAAAAATAATTGCCAAATATTCTTTCTTAATAAATATTTAGTTATCGTATATATTTAAATAATTTTATAAAAAAATTTTCATCTTTGCAAAGATGATATTAAAAATGCGCAGCCTTTTCGTTTCGTCGTTAAAAGTGTAAAAAAAATATTTTTATAAAAATGTTGCCCATTTTTCATATCATATTTTTGCAAAAAATACTCCAGCCTAATCAAATTATTGAAAAACAAATCGAATTTTTATTTATCTTTGAATTTAAAGTGTCTGTAAAAATATTCATGCATCTCTTGATGTATTGATATTTATTGATATTTTTATTAGAATTGAAAAGATCTCATTTTAGCAAATAATAATCATAAATAGATGTTATTTATTAAAGATATAATATAATATATAATATATATAGTATATATAAAAGATATAATGTTAATTTCCCCCACTTTGATTTGAATTAAATATTTATCGAAGGAAAAAAAGTGAATAATTGTAGTTCTCAAATGTCTTTTAGAAAAATTTTACAGATAAACATAAATTGTTTTGTCTGATGTAATGTTCGGTTCCATGTTGGGCAAATTCAGTCGAAGGGGTCTTTATTTAAGAAATAGAAGTCATTTAAAAGTAGTATAAGTCCACCAGACGGAGGGAAATTTTTAGGGATTTCAGGATTGTATTATTTTAAAAACAACAGTAAAATATACTCCTCCGTGCCCCCCTCGCAGAAGAAAATTCTAGCTGCGCCACTGATGGGCTTAAACCATTTCCAAAATAAACGTTTCTCATTGGCGATCTCAAATTGATAAGATTTGATACATCATATCCGTCATCTAAAAGAAATGGCATCTGATCTCATTTATCTCTTTTATGATACAATTACTAAGTTAAAGGCAATTTCTTTATATTACCTTAAAAAAAAAAAAAAGATAACTAATCGGAAAAAGAGATAAAATGACAAGTGTACCAAGCATTTCATTTAAATGCAACTCTTAAAGTTGATCAAATTGATATCTTTATAGCAGAAGCTTGAATATGAAATTTTATATTGCTATTTTTCACACTTGTTTGAAGATTGAAAATATTATTTTATACAATTATTATATTATAAAAAAAGTTAAATGGTGTCCACATCAGTTTATTTGAAATATCTTTTAGGTAACCTTCCCCTCCGCCCTTACTCCAAAAATGCCAAAAACCCGATCTTAAAATATGTATGCGTGCATTAATATTTATGTGAGTGTGAGATATTTATTTGGGCTTAAAACCTAAATCGATTAATATTTACATATTTATATTACTATTAATAGAAGTAAGTTTGAAATTAAAAATAGGAGTCAATCGATTTTGGGAGAAAGGAAGATCGTAAAAATATATTTGTATTTAAATAATGAATTAAGGATTAAAGTAGTTTTTGAGAAGACTTTTACCTTTAGGGGTTTCGATTCTGATTATTTTTTGGGAGAGACCTTCCTGGAGACGACTGCTCTAGAGAATCACTGCCTCGACACTGAGAGAGCATAAAGAAATTCAGGCCTGATTGAAGCCATTCTGGACCTGTTTGTACAGGCACGGAGCAGGTACCCAGGCAAAGGCTTTTATTTATCTATATTCGTATATAGAAGGAAGAGGGGAGGAGACGAAGGGAGGGAGAAAGAAAGAAAATGAGAGTAGGGAGAGATCGAAAGAGTGGGGGGGACCATTCCCTAATCAGACTTATGGAAAGGGGTGGAAGGGGGATGCGTTCCTATAAACGGAGTGGATAAAGCCAAATATTATAAAATTGTAATGTAGTCAGATTTAGAAGCTTTCGTCCTGGAAGGCATTTGAGTAAACAAATATTCCGGGCTCTAAAGTTAGAGGGCATAAACTGAGAGTCCCAGGTTCGATTCCCAGCTCGGACATATTTGTTATATAAACATTACTTCATATATCTTAATATGATGTATATAATTATTTATTTTATTCGCTTTTATCATCTATTTATAATAGCTATGCAATCGAGGCGGACTATAATTTATTTCTCTTATTTAATTTTCATAATAAAAAATTATTTTCGGTTTTCTTATTTTTAATGCTCCTGCCCTATGTCATCCAAATAACATGAAATCATTTTAATAATATCATTAATAATAACATTCAAATAAAACTAAAAAATTTAAAATAATTGAAATTTTTTTTTAAAAGTATTTTTCTGCATCGAAGGCCATTTAGACTCCGTCCTAACTTATTTAAATTAATTAGTAGCTAATAAAATTTAAATAAATTTTTGTCGCTTAGAACGGGAAGCGAACAACTGACCTTTGGTACGTGAAGCGAGACCTCTAGCTCAGCACCAAGGGACAGGGCCAATTGAAATTTTAAATTTAAAAATAAAAAAAATTAATATTCTTTTTAAACAAGTAAAAGAGAAGAAAAGAGAATTTAATAGAGAATTAATTATTAAAGTAATTAGTTCAAAATATTCCATTTTTTTTTCTTATTCTTAAAAAAAAAATTATATAACATTATTTCAACTCTTTATTGCCGCAACTTTAGATAAGGGCAGAAAAAAAAACATAAATAACAGATTTAATGTTTCTTTAAAGGAAATCTTATTTTAGTAACGTTTTATTTAGTTATAAAGGTAGAAGAGCAATAAAATGAGAAAAAAATATTTCTGGCTTTGTGAGAGTGTTTGAAGCCAAACGCGAAAAATGGAGTTTTCTTATTACTATTTGTGAAATAGAGTGTATAGTAAAGTAAAAGTATTGTATAAAATACGATGTTGAGATTTCAAAGGAAAATTTTGAGGTTTCTTGAAGACCAGTCTCTTAAAATTATTTCAATTCTGAGTGTGAATCTAAAATAAATAAATAAGTTCTGATCTTAAAATATGAAATGAATTTTTAATAAATTGACCAATCGGAAGTATTTCTTTCTTTGCAACTCTTTGATTAAAATTACTATTTTTAATCTTAAATCAGTACTCTGGCTTATAGAAAAAAGATGGATTTAAGAAATTTCTTTGATGAAAAAGTATTTCCACTTAAACTGCTTTCAATTATTGGAGACAATTTCTTGATAGTAATTTGTAGATATCTTCTTAATTATTATTTAATATTTCTTTTAGGTCATGTTCCTTGGATCCCAGAGCTAGAGGTCGTCTCATTTCGAGAGACATGGTAAAATTTATTTTAAAAAAAATATTCCCCCTGAATTTTTAATGTTTGTAAAATGTAATCCGTTTGAAATTGAAGGATTTTCAAAAATATTTTGGGCTGAACAAAAATTTTACCTGAGAAATGGACGAGAATCCAGGTAGTCGCAAATGGAGGAGGTAAAGAATGGAAAGTCTTAGCTCGGATAACTCATGGTCGTCACGCATTTAGCTCTTTAGTGAACTTCACATAAAATATTTGTTTAATAGTAGAAATTGATATTTTAATTAAAGAAAATTTGGTCTCTTTATACTTAAAAAAAATTCCATTTGGACGATTAAGTAATACAAACAACAAAATTTATCCGATTAACTAAACATACATTAAAAAATTTTAATTTTCCCTTATAAATCATCAATATCCAATATGCTCTTGAATAATAGAAATAAATCTCCGAATATTTCACCCACCCTTCCTCTTCCTTGTTTTAAGCGATGCATATCGATTGCTCTCAAAAAGTGAATCTGACAATAAAACTCTATTTAGAGGAAAATGAATGCGAAACCGATATTTGATATCCGTTGTCGGTTCTGTCTGTCTTTCATTCAGAAACAGACAGGCCTTCTTTCCTTAAAGCTTTTAACGCTTTTGCCTCTTTTCTCTCGGATTATCACTTTTATAATTTAAAGTAAAAAATGTATATTGTTTATTTTATAAAGCTTAGCGAAGTGTGAGAAAACAAAACGAGAAACTTTGTTTTATTTTGATAAATTTATAATAATATTTGTTAACTTGAAATTTATTGAGGTAAATTAATGTTTATGATCTTAATGTAAAATTAATGAAAATGAGGGAGGAATTTTAATAAAGATTTTAAATGAAAGAAAGTTCAACCTTGGAGAAAATATTTCAATAAGAATTTGAGATATTTTAAAAAGGTTAAGTATGAAATTTATTATTCCAAATGTTACAAAAACCATCGTTAAAGTTAAATAACTTTACTGGCTGAACTCGGATAAGTGGCTAAAGATCGGGTGGTTTTTTTTTCATGTGTTAGTGTCAATAAATAATTTAAAAATAAGTAAAATTAATTATAATGTCTATTTGATCAGAGTAGACAATAAATATAAATAACATTTATAGATATATAAAAAATCTGGTATGATTAAACGCAACTTTTTCTTACCTAAGTAAAAAAAGTTGTGTGATGTGTTGTTACACCAGATTTTTTGCGACGAACTCTTCAACAAAAAGCATAAAAAAATGAGAGTAAAGTGGGCCCTTACAATGTTGTGGTGGGTAGATAAGAGAAAGTAAAAATATGATAATACCAGCCTAACTTGATTAGTACATTTCAAAAAATATATAATAAAAAATACTAGTCAAAATTTTGAGAAAATCCAAACTAAAAAAGCACATCAGTTAAAAAAATCGGCCGATTTTATTCAAAAGCTTCGAGATGAAAGCTACGAAGATAAAATTTCACTATTGAACTTTTTTCATTTTTGAGAAATCTTGATCACACACACATGAAAGACCATTATGCGAGACCCATTTTTTGACTCACAACGTGTATTTCCGTTGAAATCTCATTGATTTTTTTTGCGATTGGAATACTTTCTTCCTATATATTTGATATATAAGTAAGAGAAAGTAAAAATATGACCAGACTTTACATTATATTGTTGCAATGATAATGACTTAGTGATATGTCCCAAAAGTCAGTGGTTCGCTTCCCGTCCTGAGCGACCAAAAATTTATTTATATTATATTGGCTACCAATGGGTATAAATAAGAACGGAGTCTAAATGGCCACAGATGGCGAAAAAGACTAAAAAAAAAAGACAGTGATATGTCAGACGAAATATCTGCGAATAAAATTGTAAATTGTTATTTAAAATTAATAAATTAGTAAAGTTTTCTGTAATCTTTTGAAGCACAGTCTTCTCTCTTATTCCTAAAATTTCATCCATATTCCCCCCTCCTCCTTTTCTATCTCAAACTCAGAAACTTTGTGACACGAATGGCGCCATGAAAGAATTAAAAATATTTAAAATAGGGCGTTTCTCGGTCATAATTACTTAATTATTTTATTGTACATATATTAATTCTATGATTCTTATTAATGAAATATATATTTTTTTGTTCCAGGTGGCGCTCGAAACAAATTATCCTTCATTAGTGTGCTGTAATAGTTTGTGACGGGTCCAACTAAATGAATAATAAAATAATAAACATGCAGTATATGTATCTTTAATTTTGATTAACAGAATTTTTTTTTTATAATTTCAAATTAATTCCAAAAACTAACATTTCATTATTTATTATTATTAATATAATAAAATGAAACATGAATAAAGATTATCAACGGTCCCACTAATACTAAGCTCAACAGTGCTCACCGATATCCCATAGGGGAACTATAACGCCCACTTTGGGAAACTATGGTTTAGGGAAATTGACGCGCCACAAGGTCAAAATGAAAATGTAATTAATGCCTTATTTTAAATCAGAATGCCTCTTATTATAATTATAAATTTCCTTTGTTTTGGTTAGTTAAAAAATTTCATTAATAAGTTTTGGGTAATGGTAAAATGTGATTTTAGTAAATTATAGAAAGTAATAAAAAAAAAATAAGAAAAAGTCACCGTTTCTTTATTTAAATAAAAAGGTTTTAATTTTTTTTTTTTTTTTTTTTTTTTCTGTTTCCATTAAAATAATCTTTTCAACAAAATAAATATTTTTTTGTCATCAAACAAAGCGGTGTTCGTTTTATAAATGAAATTATAAAACTAATTTTTTTTTTTTTTTTTATTTCAAAAACTTGTGAGTCTTCTTTAAACTTAAAAGGGTATCAGCTCTTTGAAACTTCATTCTTTTATATATAAATAATAAAAAGAAATTAAAAATCATTCAAAGGTGATAAATATTCATGGACAAAGTTTCTTTTTTATGTATATTAATTTAAAAAATTCTGAAAAAATTTCAGTTCGTTCCTTTGAGAGAGATGAGAAAAGATAATAATTCTTGAAATTTCATTTTGAAAATGGGTCGTGTAGGTTTAGGGAAAACAGTGAGTTGGGGGCCTCAGAGTACTCTACGATTTTTGTGATATTTTCATAAACCAGTCTAAAGATTATGATTAAATTCGCAGTATATATATAATAAAAATTGAAAATATAATAATAACACATTACTTTCTCTTGCCTAAGCAGCTAAGAGTGAAATGCAGTTAGTCACAACTGGCTTTAATTGTAGACAGTTAGAAAAAAAGACAAAAATTTACTCACATGCAAATGAAGAGTCCCCGCATATATTCTTGCATATCATCGACCAGATTCACCACGCAGATACCTACGCCCTTCAATTTCTCGTGTAGAGGCTGTAACAATTCAATTAAGATCCCATTATAATAAAAATCTCTATCAACATTATAATAATTTTTTTTTCTTACTAAAGTATTAGTTGAAAAACTTATGTGGTTTGAAGTTTATTAGAGAATATACTCACTCTGAACTTTTTTTATATCCAAATAAAAATATTATATATAAAGTTATATTAACGCTTAAAAAAATATAGAAAATAATTGATAAATAACTTTTTTACTGTTTTTGTCGTAAATTATTTATTTGCAAATTCAGATTTTTATTTCCCAAATTCTCACAAATCTTGTAAGGTGATTTAAATACTTTTTTATTTTAATTTGTTTAAAAATAAAACAAGTGATATAGGCCCCTTCTCCGGAACTCCAGATTTTATTTGGAAAGGATTATGAAAGAAGACATTTCACGAGTTTCTTGGTTATTTCAGGATGGATTTATTAAAACACGAATGAGATTAAAAGATTCATTGTATTATTAAACTAAATTATATTATCCATCATTAAAAGAGAAAATAGAAGTTCAGATAAAGTGAGAGCGTTGCGAGAGCTGCCAGACAACAATGATGATGATCATCAACCACCAAATTCAAATAAACTATTAAAGTGAAAGTGATAATGAACTGAAAAATAAAATAAGTGGAGGTAAAAATAATAAGTATTTCTAAATGGTTAATTACTTATTTTATTAATTGAATGAAGATGACATTTAATAAATTATTAATAGGAAGGACTTCAGCCAATGAAAGAATATTTTGCATAATACTTTTTGTTTTAAAGTAAAGATTATATACAATTTGTGGATGGAGCAAGTTTACAGTTGTTATATATTGGAATTAATGACGATTTGCAAAATGAAGTGAAGATGATGTCATTAAAATGGAGTATTAGGCAAAATATTCTTCTTTGGCTTAAGTCGTATTTATTAATAACTTATTTTATTAATCTGTAGGCGGATTTGGAACTTATGTTTTAATATTTTAGATAATTTTAATAGATAAAGCCAAGTTTAGATATCACGCCAGTGAAAAAATGCGTGCTAGTTAGGAAATTGACTTATAAAAATGAAAAATAATATTTATAAATTATATTATTGGAAAGTCCTATTTATTCTATTAAAAATATTTATAAATGGAGAAGTTCTCCGTGGCCTGGTATAGAAGTATTCAAACTTGGCTGCGTTACATTTAGAAACACAAAATTTCCAAATTAAAATTATCTATTTTTTATTGATAATGATAGATTAAACAAGAAAAAAATATGATCATGAACTCCTTACTAATCTCGAATTGTCACTTCACTAAAATTTAATTTATTCTCTTTCTTCTACCTGAAATTCAATTAAATCACGTTTTTTTTTTTTTTTGGCATCTTAAACGTAATGAGACTCCTTGTCACTGACATACTTGATAAAAAGTCTTTTTCTCTTGTATAATATATATCCGCTAAGCGAGTATTCAGAAAGGCATGGTCTTCTTCCTTCCTTCACCCTGAGAGGCATTTAGTGAGCGAAAACCTTAATCATCTTAATCTAGGGGATTTATAAGGGAAATTTAAGCCTTGTTTAAGTTGGAGAAGTATATGCTAAGTAATCAAAGAGAGAATATTATAAAAAATTTTATAAGGGAATTTAAATTTAATATGATTATGATCTCAGTTAAGAAACATTTATTTGTACCGTAATGGTAATAAGACCATGCCAGATATATAAATATAAAAATGTCCATTCACTGGATGATTTTTATCCTTTAAAAGTTACTTTTTCTTTTAAAGGACACTTTAATGTAAAAATTAATTACGTAATCAAGTTGATGGATTAGTATCTTGATATAATAATTTAAAGATTATTGAATGAGGAACCATAGTAAATCCACAAATGAGCTCTAAATTGATATTAAAAGATTATTTAAGATATACAATAAAAAATATTATTTGATGGTCATTCAGACTTTTCGAATACAAATATTTATAAGGTAGGCCTTCCACCACTTTCCCCTTTCCCTACTATAAACTGGCCCTCAAAAATTTCAGCCTATCTCCACCCAATGATCCATATTCATAATACTTGAAGAGGTAGCAAACAAGAGTTTTTTTATATTTATTAAAAATGTATAAAAACTTTTAAATATCGATTTAGGAATAAAAATAATAGCGAAGGTTGAAATTATCATGAATAGTATAATATTTTATGATTGTTTTGAACTCCTTTATAAAATGATTTATTTATTTTTATTATTAATGGTCATTTTATTGTCCCAAACGAAATCAGCAAGATCAAAGCGATTAAACTTATCTCAAAAATACCTTTATAATAAAAAGTAACGTATAAAAAACATCTTTTATATATCATACCTACTGCGTATTCTTTTCTCGGAATTCATCTTAAAATCATTTATTTATAGAAAATATCAAAAAGAGGCAAAAGAAGATTATATAAGGGTTACCAAAAGTCTTGATATTATTAATAATTAACTCACATCTAAAAAAAAAAAGCGGGTGGCCAGAAAACGATCCTGAGTTTCTCTCTTGTCGATGATCTTTTATCGATAGCTATCATTCCTATTCAGATGTTAGATCTATACGGCAAGTGAGTCTCGGGATTGTACCCAATTATTTTGAGATATGTGAATTAAGAAAGTTGAATTATTATTAAAGAGCTATTACAAAATAAAATGAATGTTAAACTGTTAAATAAAATTAATATTAATATACATTTCGGCCACTATTTCTACATATGTCATTAGTTAGATGGTTCAATTATGAGTTTACTTTTTTTTTTATTAATTCTTTCGGCATCGGAGACTATTTATACTAAGACTCCGGCCTCTTTTATTTATATTAATTGGCATAAATAAATTTTTGTGACGTTCCGGCCATCCTCAAGCAATCAGTTAAAATATTTCTCATTTAGAATGAAGATGGTCACTTGGGGAGACTCAGTAATATATTTTAAATTTTATTATATAAAAATATATTTTTTTAATATTTTCATTTCATTTCATTTCACATTTTTAACTTGTATTGATTTATCTTAAGATCTCCCCTTTTTTTCATTTTCTTTGTACCATTTCTATAGTGTAGAAATTTTAAAATAATTCAAATTTACTCATTATTTTTGAAAATATTTTATTTCTTATCTTTTTTTAGATATTAAAATTTAGTAAATATGATGCTACACAAAAAGACTCCAATCCGTTGGATATAAATTTTTTAACATTTGGATATTTCAAATTTTATTATTTTTTTGGTAACAAGCACCAAAATTTAAAAATCACTACTTTAATGCATTTTACCTTAAATGAACAGGTAAGAAATGGAGCTGATTAGATCTATTTTATTTCTTTGGAACAGATAAACGTTAAAAATAAGAAGAAAGACATAAATAATTCTTTAAAACTGCTTTACTTTTTTTTTTATTAAAACCCATAAACAAAAAAATAAGTCCCTTATTTATATTTCCTCCAATAGGTCAAAATGTCACCCAATAAAACACACTTGCTGTCAGTAATAAAATTGAAATAGAAAGAGATATTTCTACCACTCAGGGGGCTGAATTAACTTTCTTTTTATATATATATTTATAAATTTTATTGTTTTTGCTCTATTTTCCACTAGGGGTTGTTTAATTTAACATATTCAACAAAAAAAGTAAATAATTCGAAACTTTTAATATGGGATAAATCAAATCAAATGAATAACCTCTCGTAAAATAAAAGGATTAGCCGAAGTGTTTTGTATTGGCAATCTGGATGAGAACTAGGTTCAGACTGTTCAAATTGTGCTGCCTTGGTCAGTAAAGAGTCATCCCTCCGCTCCAAAAGCTCACTACTCAAGTTCCATTAAATTAATTAGAATATGTATGAATTTAATTCGTTCCGATAGCCAGCTCATTTTAAAGAACGCGATGAACACTGAGCCTGAGAAGCGCTAACTAGCGGTGGTTGAATGAAACTCGTTCTTAATAAGAAATTCCGCTACTCTTAGAATCAATATTTTTAATAGTTCCAGCTCGCAGTATGAAAATCTCGTAGTGAAAGGTATTATTATATCATGATTTTCATAGATGGTTTTATAAGGTTTAATGTAATGACATTGGCGGATTATCTTACTCGGGAGCCATGGGCGGTAAAATTTGAAATGGCTTCTATTTTGTTAAACTAATTTAATTTGATAATTTTCTAAAAATAGAGATTTTCATTTATTTACTTATTAAATTAAGGGCCTTAATTTAAATGTTTATTATATAGGTATGATGTATATGAAAATATTAAGAATCTTAAGGCCTTGCGGATATGCCCACCGTTTAATCCGTCTCTGTATAATGATGGTGTTCACTTGTTCCATCAATCGCGTAAACAACTTTTGATCTATTGTTTACTCCTTAATTTAATTAAAATTGAAAACATTTTTTTTGTCACTCCCACATCATTTTATTTGTATATATTTCGGCCAGGTCATTTTCAGTAGTTAAATATGATTTGAAGGAGGCCCGTTTTAAATCAATATGTATACAATTTTTGAGACGCAGGGAACAGTCAGACAGTCCAGCGAGCTTTTTGTTTATAAATTTTTATACGTATTGATTGTCATGGGTCCTCCGTCTAATCCTATTTTTGTCCTAAAGATGGCCTGGCGTTAAGCCGGTTGAAATATTTACAAATAAAATATGAGAGTGAACAAAAATATTATTTTTTAGTATTATTTCTTATAAAATTCCTTCAAAATTATATATATATATATTGTAAAGGTAAAGGCCTACACCCTTAATTTTAATATTTAAATAAAATATTAAGTAATATTTTATTTTTATTATTGTTTTATTATATTTTTTTTTTATGTATTTTTATATTAAACGGTGTGTGATCTCTTTGTCGGGCAAATATCAAAGTGCCGCAATGAGATCACCACCAAATTGTATTCCTGGTGCGGTCATACTACCCCTGACCCCCTCTACTTTCAAATGACGTCGCCGATAGCCAATGGGCAAATTTGGAGGGAATTTTAGCCCTCTAATTGGCTATTCGGGCAAATACCTCTAAAAAAGCGGGGTAGAGAAGCGAAGCACAAGAAGCCTGGCAAAGACACTTCATATTCTACTAGGAAACTTTTTATACGTTTCTTAAAATAAACACTTCATATTTAACTCGGAAACGTTTCTTAAAGAACAAAATACTTTATATTCAACCAGAAAACCGTTTATATGTTTCTTGAAGAAGTTTTCATTTTAATATATAAAACTGTGCTAATATACATATCTACATCAAGAAAGGGTCTACAAAGAGACCAAGTAATGGTTGTGTATTAAAATGGTGAGGTTTGTCCGGTGTCTGTGATACCAACATTGGTATTTATTAAATCTCTACACCTGCCTCGGAACCCACCCTGAAAGTGATCATCGTGTAGTGTTCCCCAGGATTCATTTATGGTGCTTGACTCCTGAAATGTGTCATCGCCCTCTGCTTATTTAATTTAAATTATTTATGTTTTTGTTTTTCTTCATATAATTATTAAAATAATTTTCTTACTTCTAAATATAAATAATTGTCAATATGTTTAATAATCTAAGAAAATTCAAATACCGGTATA
>JAAAKE020118018.1:0-15784 GCA_010014785.2 Anisolabis maritima | reverse complement strand
TTCCTGGCTTGGCTCTGAGTAAATTATTTAACATTAGCGCTCGGCTCCCCTGAGCCCACTTTGGGAGTCCCTCGGTTTATTTATTAATTAAATGTATAATTCAGGAACTTCTTTATCTAGAATAGAGATCAGCAACCCTTCTAGAATCATTTAAATCTATCTATAATTCCCTTGATGAATTTCAATAAAAAATGATAAATGAATAAAAAAATAACATCGATTTTAACTTATTATTCATTATTTTTTTGTTTTTTATTGGATTAATAAAATCTCTTATGAACAGATTGTCCAGATTAAAGGGGATTAGTTGCTTTAGGATTATCGAATATTATATTCAAAAATCAAATTAAATTTTAAACAAATAATTTTTTATACTATAAATAGAGTGCTTATATATACATATCAGTACATTGCGTATGTTGAGCGCATATTCTCAAGGGGAAATTTGGTGCGCTGTTCTGCTGCTTTTGTTATTATAAATAAAAGACATGTTTTGTTATTAATCGTGGTTTATTTTAGTAATTAAGAGTACAAAGAATAATAATCCATACCTATTTACTTGTCAAAGAGAATGCATGTACTTGATGACAGATGCAGAAAAAATGGCCAAAACGTTATAATATTGTATTATCCCCTTCAAAAGTAATTGGACAACCTCTATATTTGGTTTCGTCTTAGAAAAGCTACATAAAATAAAAAAATAATAAATTTAATAAAAGGTAAAACTGAAATTTGAATTTCATGTAGCTCTCCTAATTATCCATTAAGACGAAACGAAAGATACAGGGCGTCCAACTACTTTTGAAAGGGATACTATATTAATATTATTTTTTTTATTTAATGCCAAAAAATGTCTTTTATATATAATTCATTAGATCAGCGGTTCCCGACCGGTAAGGTTAAAAATGAAAGAAAAAATTTCTCAAAATAAATCAACTTTTACAGTGAATAAGTAAAATATGAAATAAATATTATCCACCATTCTTTATAATAACAAATGTAAAAATTTGAAGCGCTGAGGACAAAATAATAAGCCATATTCTTGTTAAAAACTTAATTTAAATTTAATTTTTAAAATAGTATTATTTCTTTGCTGACCAGCAAAAATTTCTGACGAAACTGCACCGGTTGGGAATCACTGCATTAGATAATGACATCCATTTTTTGCGCTTTCTGTACTCGAACCAGGATCGTCTACTTCCGCCGCAAGAATGGAATGCAACTTATGATCATAATATTTTATTTTTTTTTTTTTTGTTATTTGCCCAAAAAAAAAAAAATTATTTCTCCATTAATAAGTTGAAGATATTTTAGATTATTCTCATGAATTCAACGCAACCAAATATACATGTAATTTTTTATCTTGATCAATATTTTATGTCTACTTTTTGTCTGACTTGTTTTGCTCTATTATTTCTTCCTAGAAAAGGTAAGTCAAAATTAGAAAGCCTTCGACAAAACAAAAAACATTAAATCAAATGTTGATATAATTAATTAAAAGATAATAGATATTCTTTGTTTTAACTTTTCTTAAACTGAGAGAGTAAACGTTGTATTAATTTAAAAATAATAGAGTACTAGGCCTATAAAAAATAAAACAAGTATTATCTCTTTGAGACTTAATTAAAAGTTGATGGTTGATCATTGAAACAACTTGAACAATCCTAAAAAAAAAAAGATTGTTCAAGCAAGAATCATCTGCATTCGAGAAAAAGGGATGAGGAGGGATGCTGGGGATTCCCTGCGGGGGTGGGCTGGACCAACTGGCGCCGTTACTGGCGCCTGGATTCCCACTCCTCCCCAGGGATTGGGATTGGGAACAGCCCTAGGAATTCTTGTTTTGACGGCACTCGATTGTCAACGAGCTGCCATTGGGCCTCCCCGCCCTCTAATTTCTATTGAATATTCTAAAAGTACATTTTCAAATGAAATATTCCATATTAAGTAAACTTAAAATTTGTTTGTTTACTTTTGACTTGATATCCAATTCAGAGTTCTCCAAGATATACAATAAATAGTATATATATAAACACCGAGTTTGTTGTAGTCTGGGCGTCTTCATCCAGGCTAAAGACAATAAATATAATATAATTTGGATCAACAGTACTTCCTGTTATCTTTGGAAAATGCTCACTGATTAAGGGAGAGAGGGAGTTTGAAAATTATACCGATTTCTTGGTAGGAAGGCACAAAAACATCGATGCTTTTGAACAAATGTGAGTTTTTTGATTTTTCACTATATCAAAAAATAAATTTTCTTACAAAATTTTAAAGTTTTGAAAAAAATGTATTAATTTTATTTCAATAGAATAAAATAAAAACATAAATTAAAAGATAATTATTTTATCTTTATTCTTTCGGCTGTCAAATTTCAAATTTTTTTATATTTTCCTAATGTTCACTATTCATGAATTTTATGACGAAATCCATTTATAAATTATTAATAATATAAAATTGCTATGTTTTTTTTTTTTTTTAGAAAAAAATAAACATAGTTCAGTAAAAAAAATATTGAATTTGATATTCTATTCGATACCAATCTTTAAAAAAATTTTGTGCACTCCTACTTTCGCTACGCTTTTTCCGTTTATAATATTTGGGAAAAGGGCGTTTCAATTATACTCATTATATAACATGTATATATTATTATTACACATATATGTAGTTCCACATTATTTTATCATTTGCTTAGAGTAGTATTAAAATATCACAGGTCAAAGAGGGAAGCGATAAAATCTCCGAAATCGGGCTAGTTATTATTATTATTATCATAATAATATTATTTGCTGATTTTTTTTCTCATTTACATCTTCAATATCTTTTACACACCTTCATAAAAATAATAATCAGACGGTAGTAATAACTTTTTTTCGTTTGTATAAATAGTACGTTATAAAGTTGCTAGTTAAAAAACATTTCGATATTTTGTATATATCCTCCTGAGGGAAATATTTTTCAAAAGATGATATATATATGATTTCTTAATTATATGGATTATTTTATAACATAGACAATAAAAAACTAAAATAAAATACGTGTGTAATCTTAATTTTATTTTAAATTTAAAAAAGTCATAATTTTAATAATTTTTTTGTGTCTAAGCACAACACGTTTTTTCGCTTCATCCGTTTTCTCGGTGCTCATAAAAAATACATAACTTTGTGTGCCATTTCAAAGGCACATTGGAGATTATGTAGGCCATTTTAAATAAAAGGCAAAAACACAAATAAATAATTCTTATTTATACATTTCATACTAAGATATTATTTTCTCTTCAGTTTTAGGAGCCTCTCTTTTTACGTATTATCTAAATTTATTTTAAAAAGAAGGAATTTAGTACAGATGTGTATGTGGTACTAATTTTTAAACATGGTTTTCTTTTTACATAAATTCGCCTACAGCCTTATATAGATTCTCGGTAAATTATCGTTCTTTCTACAGCAACCTGTTTGTTTATGTCAACAAAAAATGTTAATATAGCTCTCCACCGCCCTCGGCAATGCCTCACTTTCTCGAAGAATATTTTTTTAATCTTAGAGAATCGAGAGATTGAACAAAAAAAGCTAAAAAAATTGAATTTTTTTCACAACTGACAACTCTCATGATTAAATAAATTAACATGCTCTCTTGTTGGGTCGGGGTTTCTCATTCAGCAACATACACCTGGTGGTGAGTAAATGGGGGTGATCACGAGTTACCCGAGTCACGAATGTCATTTCTTTGCTCCTTTATGCCAACCTTATCTCTCCTCTTTCCAAATGTGAGGCTGTTCTAGGTGCAGGATTTCTCTCTCTCTGTCGTCTACCGCAACTATTTTATCCCAAGCCAACTCCGAGTTAGAGCAAAGAATTTTTTTAGAGCTGACAAAGTTGGTTCTATATATTAAAAAAAAAAATTATTTTTATAGGATTTAGGAATATGTTAGGCAAATTTTTCTTAGGAACAGGGAATATATAGAGAATGAAGAAATGACCATAAAATTTAGATCTTTACTTTTATTTCTTAGGCCGTATGAAATTTGTCAAATTTCAACAGTGGAGCCGCCCTTTCCCAATTTGAGAAGCTAAAACAGTGGTTCCCAACCTTTTTCATTTTATTCCCCTTTTTCAGTAAAATGCAGAGTATAAATTCCCTTTTCCAAGGAAGAAGACAGTTGCAATAAAAGAATAATAATAATAATAATAATAATAAATAGTGGGAATGAATAAAGATTTTTTAAATTACTTTTAGTGCCAAGTTCTAGCTATAAACAAAAATAATTAATTAGATTAAGTCAGTAGGTTAAACGGTTAAGTTATCCTTCGCGAAGAAAAATATAAATAAATAAATGAATTAAAAACCATAATTCTCTTAAAATTAATTATAAAAAAAAAAAATTTATGATGGGAAAAAAGGGCAAAAAAGTTAATAATGAAAATTTTATTAACCATCTCGATTCCCCTGAAACACTAAAATTACCCCTTAAGGGGGAATTTCCCCCTTGTTGGGAACCGCTGGGCTATAAACTTGAAAGAATATATTTACCATAGTCTAACTGATCAAATTCCATAAAAATTTTATTAGTAATATCTTAATTTTAAGTATTCCCAAAAAAAGATGCAAGTAAATTTGCTTAACAGGCGTAATTAAATTTGAGTATTTTTTGACGTTATTATTTATACCAGAGATGAAGGCAACTCGGATTCGAATCCAACTTATAAGAAAAATTAACTCAACTCTATTAGTGACGTTTACTCTCGAGAACCCCCAATATTGAAACTTTCAGGTGTAATCACAACGTAGTTATGATAAATTCAATTTTATCATTATTATATTCTTAGAAAGAATTAATTTATGTATTGGGCGCTCCTCTAATTTCCTGATACCCATCAGGATCAGATCCATTTCCACTGGAAATTTCCTTTAAAATAACGAATATTATTAATTTGAAAACAAAAAAGTAAAATTTTATATTTTTAAGTGATTTTATATAGAGATGAGTCTTCAAATTGGCCATTTATATTCAAGGCGTGAAATACGAAAGTCAATATTGCTTTTTTTGCACCTGTTTATATATTGAAAGTCTCTTTTCGAATGAAACTTAATTAGACCTTGTGTCTGGTTTCAATTTTTTGTTTTAAATCGGCAATGGTTTTTATTGGAAACATTCGACTATTGCATTATATATAAGAAGAAAATTGAAAATCTTTTCAAAGTTAAACAAAAAAATAAATAACCAATAGATAACATTTTCCTTCTTTATTTCTTTTTCTTTTTTAATTTTTTTTTTATAATGTTTCGAAAACAAAAGAATTGACTTTATATTGAGATATAAAATTCGATTTTGTTCGTAAATTAATATAATTTTTGGGAAGTCTGGAAGTTTATTATTTAAGTGTGAAATAAGGGCGAAGTTTTTTTTTTGATTATATATATTTAATGGAAATTTATTCTATAATCAGTGCAGTCGAGAGGAGAGGGCATGATGCTTGGTACCCCTTAAAAACAATTGCTGATCAAAAAAGAGCAAATTTTTTATTAAAACTTTTTAATTGTTCCACCATATAAAAAATTTTTATCGTATATTTATCTTTAAGTTATTTTTTTTTTAAATAAAAAAAGAGTGATTTGAATCTAAATTCTCTTTTCGGAATTTAGTAAGACAATTAAAACCAAAAATAATACGAATTACCATACCTTTGTAAGAATAGTGATCAGGAAGACTTGCCAGGCTTACCTGAAAAAAAAATTTATTAATGAAACAACACAATTTTTAGAATTTTCTAATTTTTAAAATTCATATTACATGTATGAATAGATGTTTTGTTTACATATACATATATATAAATGTGAAAGAATTTTATTTGTGCACTATATGAAAATATGTAAAGGTTAAAAATGTTATATTAATTTGACAAAAAATCGAGGATGAAAGAATTAATTGCATATTTTATATTTTGACAAAATTCTTAAATTTGCTTTTTAACCGAGAAATTACACCTTTTCAAAATCCACTTGAAAATTTAAGAAATTGGCAAAAAAAAAAGATTTAACGAGACTGTAAAATAAAACTATTTTTCTTCTTCTGTTATTTTATGATTGCGAGGTGCGGCTTAGCCAGGAGTTCATGGGGCAGGGGGTCCCTCTTAATTGGTTTCCACAATTTACTGGAAATTTTCATGCGAGAAATTGGCTCCCCTCCTCCCGAAATGGCAAAATTTTTGGCTGTAACCCCCCCAAAACTTTTTCTGGGTGCGGAGACCTAACCCCAAGGCCTCGGTTTAGAAAAAAAAAGTCCTGGCCCCGTGATGACTTCATTTCATTTAATATAAAAATTAACCTATTTTTTTAAATAAGTACGAAAAATACTGTATCGAAGTATCTATATAGGTATATAATTATTATAATAGTGGAGTGTCCGTCTGCCACGCTCTGAGCAACACGAGGCATATATTATATGTTTGTAAGGTCCCTATTTGGGAAAACTAAATCAAAGGAGTGTCCAAAGGCCGAGGGTGGCCGACGCAACTGATTTTATTTAATTGTAAATGAGTTTTAATGTTGGAATTATAAATTAAGTATTTAAAAACTATTTCAGCTTGAAGCTAATAAATAAATTCAATAAATAATGTTAGTTTGCAAATAACAAGCATTTTTAAAAGAGGGAACTTATTTAATATCTTTTACTCTGCAAGCTGAGAGACAGGTCTTTAGTTGTTTACAATTCGAGCCAAGAGTCGTCACCTATTCGAACTTTTAAGCCATTTCATTTTTCTTTAATAATGTGTTGATATATGAGTGAATGAACACCCCCCCCCCCCGCCGCCAACCCCCGATTGAGGTATTTATTATATGCCTATCTCATTTGCATAGAGAGTTAATATATTATATTCAATATTTTCTAATCTTTAAATATTTTTTACCAATTATCTGATTTTTTAAATTAAATAATCTGACGAGTTTTCTTACTAGAAGGGATGAGAGGGAGTAAATGAGCCCTTTTAATAAAATGTCTTTTTTTTTCTTTATAACTAAAATATATTATCAAGATAAGTATAAAAATTACCGTTTCCATTTATATATTTTTCAAATGAAATTTCAATTTATTGACTAATTCCACCCCCATCCTCCTTCCGCCACTTTTAAATTGCATGTTAATTAATTAGCAAAAAACAATTAAATTTTAATATAATCTTATATTTATGAGAATATTAATTTGAAAATAATATCAATTTAAATTTTAAAATATTTTTTGGAGATCTATATCTCTCGCTATATGATGTAGCCGAAAGTAGCGAAGGGGAGAGGGGGGAGCGCGAATTAATAATTATATTAACAGGTATAATATCATTTTAAAATATAAATATTTACACGAACGGTTCATAAGGAGCAGGCGGTCGGGTCTGATTAAGAGATTGAGGTCCAGGCTCCTTGTTCAAGTGCTCTTGTATTTACGCTTGGGACGTCTTGTTGAGTCTGATATACTTTTCTATATCTTTGAGTGTGGGTTTGAGGTGGATCTAGTCGGGGAAGGGATGTCGTTTCCCCAGGGCTAGCTGTAGACTCAAAATTTCATTTGATAATTTCCAGAATTTTTGCAATATTTTATAATTAAATTTTCCATTCAATCAGACTTTTTTCTGTTCAAAACCCTGGAGAGTGTCTGTCCGTTCTCATATATAATATACTTATTTTACTGTATATTTTGATAAGGATAAGGAGGAGTCATAGTCATAGTAATTCTGCTTAAAATTTCTTTAGTCTTTTTTTTTTAATTAATAAATGATGTATTCATTTAACACGCTTGCCTAAATGTTTTTTATTAACGTGGTATGTGGAATAGTAGAAAGTCGTGTAAGTGTATCACACAAATTTTTTAATAATATATCATATGGTTTAATTTTTTTTCCGTCCATATAATTTAAATAAATTTTTATCACGCTGGGCGGGAAGCAAATCACTGACTGTGAAGAAAGACCTCAACCTCAACTCCAAGGTACAAGGGGCGTATGGTTTTACTTACAAACTATAAGAAAACAATTGAGAAGGAAGCGTGTCCTTTCATTTCATACCCCCACTCCATCAAATAATATTGGAAGAATCATAACAAAGGTGAATACGAGTAATCAATATTTTTCGTATTATATGATGAGCTTTAAGAATTTTTTCTCAGCTCACAGCTCACATCATATTTCGCAGCTAATGGACCAATCGTGTTCAGATATTAAAAAAAATTGATAAATGCATATCCTGTTTAGAATAACATTATAAATTTAAATTTCCTTCTGATACAAAGAGTCTGTTTGATCCATTAAACAAAGATGATTTAATCCCGTCTTAAGCCAATTGAACTTCCTTGTTCAAAAATGGAAAGGTTTTTATAACAAACGCCCCCCCTCCCCCCCCCCACCTATTGATCAGTTTATTATTAAACGAAATTAATAATTTATTATTTTAATATACAATTATATATTCATTAACATTCCCATCATATTATTCAAATATTGGAAAATAAATAAATTTGCAAATCATTTTATTTTAATAAAGCTATTAAAATGGTTAATTGTCAAAATTAATTTTCTATTATTTTTAGAGGAATCGAATAAAAGTTTTATTTCCAAATTTATTATTTAAAAAAAACCAGAAAGAGAAAATTTCATTTTAACCTTGGGGTGAGAAAATTATCCACTTTTTTTATTTTAATATTTACTATTAATTGTATTAAATATTTAAAATTATTGATTCTTGAATGAAATTATAAAAGATGTTTCACTCGTAGCCTGGATCTTGGGATGTATGGTCCCCATTGTATATATTGTAGATTTGCAACATGTGGCAGCCTTTGTCCTGAAGATGGGTCCCATTAGCTTCTGAAACGTCGGTGAAAAATCCTAATTGTTGACTCACTCATACTATCAGTATCAGTTATTTGTTTAAAATTTGAACTTTGAAGCAACCTAACTTTTTTTCTTTGCGATTTGAGTATTTATTAACTAAATATTATGGTGGGGTGTTGAATCACAAACAATGTATTTTTACTCAGTGGAACACCGATAAAAAAAAAGGTATTTCAATAATCGGTTATAACCAGGAGAGGAAAATAACTTGGTAGACCGATAACCGGTTAATTTTGCAATAAACAACATTCCTATTTTAGGCCTTCCTCCCCTTTCTTCTAAATTTTGTTTTTAATCAGGAATAGGAATAATGGTTGTTTTTCTTGTTTCCATCAGCCTTTGATATTATTTTACTATTTAAAATTTTTTGGTGTGCTTTACACCCTAGGTTATGATGTCAACTCCCAACTCTCCACTCTGACCCTTGAGAGTTCTATATTTAGATAGATATTAAAATTTAATTTATTCTGCCTTTTTATAGTAGATTAAAGTAGAAAAATTATAAAAATATCACGATTCTTCAGTTATATTTCATTCCCTCTTCATGCCCACACCATCATATTAATTTCATGCGCATTTTTTTATATCATAAGATTTAATTAGTACATATAAGATATGCACTGATTAATGTCAATTAGATAAACAGACTTTTTTTTTGCAAAAATCGAAATTTTCCTTGCGACGTTTGGCTGGCTGACAAATAAATTACCACGAAATGTCAATAGTAAAAAATGCTATGGTTCTAAGGGCGTCGGGAACTTCAAGTTTTGAAATTCTTAGCCTAATAAACCCGCTATAAATCTCTATTTTGTTTGAGCTCTAATGTAGTCCGCATGTGGGAAACAGTTTCAAAACAAATCTAATAATATCTTAACCTTTTTGTTTTTTTATTTTAGAAAATTTCTACATTTTCATAAATAATAGAGTAATCAGAAAAGGTGGACTCATTAGTGGTAGACTTTTGAAACAGCAGAAAAAAGATTTACACTCCATCTATGTGTTTTTGTGTCTTTTCATAATAAACCAATTTATTTATTTATTTATTTTTTTTTGTCAAATTGAATATAAAATTTACTAATTTGCGAGTTAAAGATTTTTTAATACATTATCAACTTTTCTATTCCCTTATTTTCATTGACTGCCGTAATTCATGTAGAAACTTTGCGGAGCCATTTACATAGATTTGTGTTGTGTTTGTGCAAATTAGACTGAGTTTCACGCTAGACTAATATTAAACTCAAACCTTTCTTGGTACAACATCCGAGCAGTTCTTTTTTTCCCACTAGTAAAAAATAAAATAAAATTGATAAACAATTAAAAAAAAAAAACAAAGCTATCCTCAAAATAATGTGGAACCGTCAATTTAAAGCCTCCTTTACAAGCTTGCAGTTAATGGATTACGCGCATCTCGCTTGCGCATGCTAGCTGGTTACTGTCATCTTTCGGAAAACAAAGTGCGAGTTATAGCAAATTATCATTTATTAAACCAAATAAATTAAAGTAGGCTAGGAGTCCGCGCAAAAATATGCTGTGACAGCATATCACTCCGCTTTCCTTACCTTAGATAAGAGAAAGTTGTGTGATGTCACACCAGATTTTTTGTTTTTATTTTAGTTTCATCAAAATGGAATTTGAATTTGAATTCAACATTCAACATTGAATTTCCCAAAATATTTTAATAGCAATATTACTGAATTATTTATTAATACAAATATAAAACGCATTAATGATTCAATGCTAAATTAAATACTAATGAAAATGTTAAAGTTGAAAGGCAAATTGGTTTAAATCCTTCCGCTTCTTATTTATATTGTCTTATATTCATAAATACTTATTTTTTAAATTCTCAAGTTTTAAATGAAATGGAGAGACTTTCATCTCCCTTAGGATTCATAAAAGAAAAAGAAAGAGAGGGAAAGATAGAGAGTTAAAAAAAGGAGTTAAGTAAAAAATTTAAAAAGCTTCAACAGAGTTACCATAGGCGCCATCGGTTTATTATTTACCGGGATGAAAGATGATCCTCAAGGGAAGTCAAGAAATGCATGGAGGTCTACAAATCCTTTGGGATTTGCTCCATTATATCAATAATTAGAATATTGATTTTCAATGGAGAAAATTTGTTGCATTTCATCATGAGTAAATATAAATTTTATAAAATGGAGTAAGTAAAAAATGAAAGATTTAATAAGTTAAAGGATTTGTGATAAAAAAATCATTTTAACATTAAAAATGTGTCAGGACTCTAAAGGGCGAAATACTAAAATAATATAGACTTTTGAAGTTTTGTCCAACGATGACAACCTTTGAAGATTGCATTAAGCTTTGGCTGAAACGTTTAATCTAGCAATGAGTCCTTTAAAATTGAACTATTTCAAAAGAACAAGTCTTTGAAAGGACGAAAAACTAACTCATTCTATCGAGCGTTCTAAGATGAACGTAACGTAAATCCTTTAACTTATTAAATCTTTCATTTTTTACTTACTCCATTTTTCATCTGGTATAAAATTTATATTTACTCATGATGAAATGCAACAAATTTTCTCCAATGAAGATCAATATTCTAATTATTGATATAACAGATCGCACATCTAAATCGAAAGTCTCGGCGAGGTCATCGAAAACCTCAACACCCGGTTGACTTCAAGAATGAAGAGGTATCAGCACGACGCCGTCAAGAGGATAGCCGAAGACACCGACGCCAAACCATTTGGCAAATGCCACACTGGAAGGATCACGGATCCCAAGAAATTTTGTTTATTAATTGTGATACATTTTTATAAATAAACATATTGAATCGAAAAAAAAACACCAAGCAGCGTTTAGTTCTGTCATAAAACCCCAGCTGGCGACAGACTCGCATCGCATCTCTGCTCATCATTCCATTCCTTCTGTCAATTTTTGAATAAAAAACTCAATAAATTATTATTTAATTGTTACTTCTCGTGTTAAATAAAATATTAAAAACAATCGATAAAAGATATCAAATTTTCTTTTAAATACGTTATCACAAAGTTACCTAAATTCATATTTTATAATTTTTATTTCTCAATGATAACAATTAATTTAATTATAATAAAACAACACATTTAAAATTTTTACCCTATACCAAATTATACATGGAAGTGAAAAATGTTACATCTAAAAAGTATGAAAAATTAGATTTGATATTCAGTGAGAGGATTTTAAAGTATTGTGTTTATGTTCGTTGTTTATTTTATTCTTTACAAGCTTAATTGATTATAATTAATGATGCAGTTTTTCTCATATAGCTTTCTGAGTAAATAAAAATAAAGCGATGTCTCTCATAAATAAAGGAATTTATTATTTTTTTAAAATAATATTTCCATTGTACGTGTGTTAAATTTATTAATTAAAAATAATTAAACGTAATTTCTTAATGTTTAAAATAGTCCTATTTAAACAATTTTCAAAATATTAAAATAAAGAGAGAACGTGTAATGAGGTTTTAACCAGTGGCGGATTTTAAGAGGGCGGGAGAGTTTTTTTTAAGTCTCTTTTGGCATCTAATATCACTCCGTCTATATTTATTTAAATGAATTTGTAGTCAATATAATCTAAATAAATTTTGTAGGTCAGGATGGGAAGCCACCATTGGAACATGAAGCGAGAGGGTGGGTTTGTGAAAAATATTTTTCTTGGCCGCCACCTCTTGCCCGAGAGGTTGACATTGTCAATTGTGATAATCTTAAAAGGCAAGGGGTGTGGGTTCGAATCCCAGGCAGTCAAACTTTATTTAAATCATTGGCACACCATTTAATATAAATAAATATGCCTGAATAATTTGTATTGTTAATAAATCTATTTTCATTGGGTATTATTTAAAGTTATGCTCTCAGATATCGAAAATACTTAGGAAAAAAAATATCTTTTTTTTTATTTTATTTATTTTATTTACACTATTATTTAAGGCGCCAATTATTTATTAAATAATAAGGATGTTGGTTGTGGGCTCACCTTGTTCATTTCGCCCTCACTTATTATTAAAATGCTACTAACATTCATTTTGAGGAGTTTTTTTTTTACTTATAAAAATGATTGACGTACAGGGAGGCCCTATATTTAGCGTGTAAGGTCATGCAGTGACCACACGTCAATTTTTTTTTAACTTTACAAATCTCAGGACGATGGAATTCGATCTCAAGTGATTACATGGTGAAAATGGAAAAGCTTTCTTATAAGATAGAAAGAGAAGGGGATGGTGAATGAATTTTTCGGAAGGTGACAGCTCTTAAATGTAAGAAAGAGAATTTTAAAGGCAGCCAAGCCCTGGGTGGGGTTAGATGTCCCACATTCCCACTTTCCGGTCTTTGGGCGTTCGCCAACGAGTCAACATCTCGTTTCAATTGACTACTTGAGAGTAACTTTTCTAACATATTTTTTTATGCAGGTCGGATCGGATCACACCTACAAATATATTTGTATATGTAACAAATAAGAATAAGATATTTGAAATTTATAGAATAAACAATCACATAAAAATACCATTTCAAAAATAAAATAAAATTTTATATGAAATTGGAACAATTCTTAAACTCGTAAGAGATGGTTAGTTTATTGGTTAAAACATCCACGGGCGTAAACGTGGCTTCTAATTCCCTCGAGTGGCTCATTTTTTTCAATTTACGAGTTTAAGGTAAATAACTTAAAATCGCGAAATTAAATTTTCTATGAAAATAAAACTTTGGTTCTCGTTATGTCCACACTATGCAGCTAGTAAAACCACGGACCTGCCTGGACATTGCCAACTGGCATAGTGTGGACGCGCTTTGATTACTAAAGCTGAGACAAATCGTCACGTGCACACTGCCTACTCTGTTCTTTGAAGGGGACCGCTTGCCTCGGGCTAACAAACACGTTCAGTTCTGACAATACCTTCTGGTTTTTATAACTAGTGTGGACGCACCTTTAGAATGAATTAAAGACCCATAGATTCATTATTTGGTTTTCCTAAATAGATGACGCAAACAATTTTTTTTCTTTTCATAATAAAAATTTTGCCTATACTTATTATATATATATTATTTATCAAAATATACTCTCCCTCATTTTTGAAAAATTTTATGTTGATTTAAAAACTCCGACCTTTTTGAAAAAGATTGAGTTGGTTGGGTAATTTGCCAGCTAAAAGCACATCATTAATACTTTATGACATAGAATATCTCGTTTGCGTTTAAGCCCAGTTAAGATTATCATGATTTATATATCCTTTTGATTTATTAACGTTGTTTATCATTGGAAAGAATGATTTCGAAACATTTATCATAGACTACTCAAAGAAAAACTCTCACAACAATTATATTGTATGTAAAAGAATTTAATCTTTTGAGTTGGGTATATATCAAAGTCTGGTCAGAGCTCTAAAACCGAAAGGAAAAACAATTAATTTTTTTTTTTAAAGAGAAAATTTCGTTTCCAGAAATGTTTTATATCATAATTACTATAATATTAATAATTTTTAAGATGTTTCTCCAAGAGTGATGGTATTACTAAATTTTAGAAATTGACGGTTACTTGTTTCAAATTAATATTTAATTACACATTGTGATATGAAAAGTTTGTGAAGCTATTAATTATAGCTACAAACATATTAATATGCTGTTCATTAGCAGTGGCGAAGCCACATGTAGCCACATTAGTTATTCTAAATTTGATACCTTCTGATTTTCTATCGATAATTACTAATCTATTGAAACAACGTTAAAATTATATTATGTTTAATTATACATAAATTATGAAAGACTAAGAATGGTTGGGAATAAATTCGTTAAAAACTTCAATTATGAAAATATTTATGATATTTTTAAAATAACTCATTTTGTGACGTAAATGGAATTGCCAATCAGCACAAAATCATTTCTCTACACTCGGAGTTAATTCCGTACCTTGATACTAAATTCAACCTTGCATAAACCCCTTGGTTAGAGATGTGAGAGGAATATCCTGCGCAAGCGTCACCGATCATTAATCCATGACCTTTCTTTAATAAGGTTAGCGTAGAGGTGGTAAAGGAAGACTGGCAAAGAGGTTGCAAAAGAAATGTCATTCTTATCTCGAGTAATTCGTGGCAGCCATCTGCGTACTCACTAGGTAGGAGAAAGGGATTTATTTACAAGTAATTTTATTATTAAAGTTTTATATGAAATTTTTAAAAATCCTTTGAGATACAATTATATTATCATATTAAGACGCATTACTGAAAAAAGAATCAAAACCTGGAAATCAGTTGGATCAAGCGAAGCAAATATTCAATGGTAATTAAATCTATTTTTATTGCTCTTCCCATTAATAATTTTTCAAAAATTATTTCTCTTTAAGTTAAATTTTTTAGAATCCATCAATTGCATAATTTATAAATACATTTTGTAATTTAAACGAAATAGCTAAAAAAAATATTCCAAATTTTTTGCTTAAAAATGCAATCTAAAATAAAATAGCTAATAAACTTGGTTAATAATTAGCTGAAAATGAAAATTTTATGATTACAATAGTAAGGAGATATAAAAGATATTTAAGAGAGAAGTTAGATCTTTTAGTATATATATATTATTTTATTCTTTATAATAAAGTTGTTATCTATTTGAAAGAATAAACCAACATATATTTATACTGTTTTATCATAATTCCACTTTTAATTGCATTAAAATAATATTTTTATTTAAAAAAATATGGAATACTTATGAGGGAAAATGAAGCAATGATACCAAGAAATTATAATTAGATAATTAAAATTCCTATTATTTAGTTAATAGCGGAAGTTTTATGGAAAGTGCTCTATATTAGAAAATACCTATAATGTTTTATTTTTACTTTCTCTTACCTATATAATTAATAGATACTATAGGGAATGTATTGCAATTGCATCGATATTGATTGCCTGTTCATATAAT
>JAAAKE020118017.1:0-35777 GCA_010014785.2 Anisolabis maritima | reverse complement strand
TAAAAAAATCATTTAAAATATTAATTTTTGAAATACACTCGTTAATTATTTCTTAATATGATGACCGCCCACCCCCACGGGGTTGCGAAGTGCTCACAAGGGGGGTGCGAAGCAGTGGCGGATTTAAGACATGCAGCTCCCTCTCACTTATGCTCTTTTGATTGTGGTACGACTTTTTTTATCCCTCTCGGTATTTTTTTATTCTCTCTCTCTCTCTCTCTCATTTACATATGTGTATGTGTGTGTGAGCTTGGAGATATGATTGTGACCGGCTTGACATATTCAAACATTATATAAGCTTTTTATCATGAATTAAAGAGAGCTTCAACAATCGGCCCAGTGGAAATTATAATCATCCGAAGGTCAAACCAGAAAAACCAAAATATCACTTTAACTATTAATTTTAGCGAAATAATGCCCATTTGCAAAGTTGTTCTATTTATTAGTTTTTGTTGAAAATTTTTTTATATCAATTAGATTCCGCTTCAGCTGGCTTTATTAGTCTATATAGATATCTAAATGTTTACATTTCTATAATAATTTTTGGCAATCATTTCTATATGTGTGTGTGTGACTGTAGACACGATTTCTGCCTAACTGCTTGATGAATTGAAACAAAATTTGATGTATAAGCTTTTAAGAAAGGAAAAATGGCAATATCAATTTTTATAAATAATTCGTCCAGTAGAAATGACACTTCATTTGAAGTTTAAAACAGAGAAATCAAAACAATTAACTTGAATTTGGTTAAGCTATAGGCTTATTTCCCCCGGGTAAACCCACACTGACCGAAGAAGCAATAATCCTATCGAAACCGAAATTCGTTTGTAAATATAATATATAAATAAAATTAAATAAATTTTTAAAAAATTATATTCGTTCTACTGAAAAAGCCTGAACCTAAAGTAACCAAATTGAAAATCCACAGTATTCGATGAGTCTTCTCTAAAACTCATTTAATTTAGGAAAAATATTCACAAGATGCCCATAAAATAGAAGGGAGCAAAGCAGTGGCGTATTTTTGGTTGATTGATGGTGTCGATTCATTATTTTCTTTCTAATTTATGTCAAAAAGTTTGTTTTTTTTTAATTTTATAAAAACCAAGTATTTTATCAAAACATTTCTCTAATCAAAGTTAAAAAGACTCGAATCCCCCCCCCCCCACTTCTATTCTCCTGGAGAAATCCCATGCACGTGGCTGATATTTTTTTTAAACTTATCATATACGAAGTCGTTGATACAAAGTACCCTCTATCATTATATGTATGTGCAAGTCATTACTACTAGAAACATAAGTTTAAAATTAGTAACGATTTATTAAGCCGTTATGTCGCTAGAGTGACCAGACGCACATACACATAGACATTTTTTTCAGTATCGGGTGATCTGAAAGCGTGGAGATGTAATGCTAGTCACTCAGTAGACATTCTTAGAAGGATTGGTCACGTTGAATTGAATCACATGCTGTTTTATTGATCCTAAAATGTCAGATTTTAAAGCAATTAGTTAATATTAATAATAATAATAGCAATAATTTAAGTTTTTTTTTTTTTTTTTAATTTAATTTAATTAAAAAAGTATTTTAATGGGTAAATGTAAAATTTAAAGTTTTTAATGGATAAATAATAGAGAAAAGGATTTTTCGTAATTGAGTTAGAAAATTTTAAGAGGTCTTAAAAGAGCGGGGTCCGAACATTTTTTGCCTGCTTACCCCTTTTACCAGCAGCCAATAAAAAAATAAATAACAATTTGAAACAGATGAGAACAATAAAAATTAAGACTACTTGTCTTATTTAAAAATTAATTAAATAATTAAATTATAATTTTAAACTAAAATTTTGAGCTTGCAATAACAGATTTGATTAGTCAGTACTAGTAAAATTTTTAATGTTCATAACAAGTGTATAAATTCGTTGGTTTTTGCTTTTTGGAAGGTAGGCAACCGAAATGACCAACTCACTAATGTATTTTTGATTAATCGCTTCTCTAGAGCATGCTCAAAGTTTAGTGAGTTGGGCATTTCGGTTGCCTACCTTCCAGCAGGCAAAAACCAACTAATTTATGCAGAGTGGTATACCATATAACATCGAATTTTTTTTAAGTGTTCTCTATCTTGAGGAGGCGATTAGCAGCCAAGCTCATCATTCTGAGTTGAAGGCAATTTAGGTTCAAATACACTTTCTGACAAAAAATTATCCAACTATTAGTGATGGGATTAGTCAGGGGGTGACTGGCATTATGGGAGCAGGAGAAATACTAATCTTAAACTGGTTGCCATCCACGTAATCACAATGCAGCTGGAGTGCATTTTCCCCAAACCCTAAAAAAAAGATAATAAAAAAAATTCTCTTGTCCTGTTCAATAAAAGCCTTAGAAAGAATAGATGCTACAATTTATTTTTTTGCACATTTCTTATTTAGAAAAGATAACATAATTATCTATAAACTAACAAAAGCAAGAAATTATCGAAAACAAAACAATACTGATTTGATAACATTAAAAGATTTATTTTAATAATAGGCTGTTTCTTACTCATTTTTATAAACAGTGAAATAGTTATGAATGACGTCAAAAATTAAATCAATTCCCTTCTTTAATGGATTACACTAAAGATAGTGTAATATGACTAATTCACTTGTATTCTTTAGAACAATAGGAAAGATATCAAAAATTGTGCAATGAACTCTTCTCTGTTATGAATTTTATAAAAATAAAAAATAAATATAATTAACGAATATTTATTAATTAGTTTAATTTTTATATTTATTTTTTATATTAGATGGATTTATTTTCTATAATGAAATAATGAAGAAGTAATTTAAATATCTAATTATATATATTTAAAAGCCCTTTAGCTCAACATGGTAGGACAAAGCTAAGGAAAGTTTGCCATCGTGGCGATCCTGAGGTATTGTATGGTCAGTGGCTGTCCTCTCCTCCTCCTTATTTCAAGTAGCTACCCTTTGATCATTAATGCTGGGTGAATGTGATACCAAAAAAATTCTTTTACTCGGACCTTCATGTAATCCCTTTAAAGATTTTGAAAAAATTTTTAATAAACATTAAAAACTTTTTATATAATAAAAAATGTTTCAACAATCTTCTATAGATATCTTCAGTATTTTTGAATTATAAATATAATACAATAAATAACAATATACAAATTAATATTGAAAAAAATCCAAAGCGAAAACTTTTAATAAATATTTTATCTCAAAATTTGAAATTTTTTCAAATAAAATATAGATTCTGAAAAATGAATTTAATTTTTATATTTTTATATAAATAAACATTATTATTTATATTAGACCTAACTCTACTCTCTCGCAATAACAATAATATTTCTTCAATTTTTTCGCCCATTTTTTTTATTTTGTCTTGTTTTTGCAATTTTCTTTAAGGGCTGGTCCACTTGAATACGTCACAACAATTAACAATTGTTGGCCGAAAACACAAAAAAAAAATAAAATGCAAATGATGATTATTAATATATATATATAGTTTATTTAAAAGTGGAGATTTAAAGATTGATTCATAAGCCTAAATTAATTGCATTAGCAAACTACATAACATAAAAGAACATAAATAACATAAACACGTTGCTCTTAACCTTTTCCTACTCCGACACGGACTGAGACCGAGTCTTGTCCAAAGCCAAGTCTCATGCAGTCGCCGAAAGCATAAAATTGGCAACATAAGGATACAGGGCAACTACTTAAGAAAGTTATATTTCATATTCCGTTCTTAAACTGCGCTAAATTTAAATAAATAAATATTTCTTACAAAATATAACATTTTATAATTGTTATAACTATATGAGCAGAGATAATTATGTACAGATGTGTTCTAGAATTTAATATTAATATTTTGGAAGGGGGAAGTGGAAATTTGATAAAAAATTGAGATTTTTATTTTCTGAGCAGGTTGTTGGCAAAGTGACCAGTCAAAGTAAGTGTCTCCTTTTTTTATTTTTTTGCCGGCGCTAAATCGCGGAGAGCGTGAGGAGCGACAGACGGAGTTCCGATCGTTTGCCAAGGCCATTAAGCCTCAACACGGCAATTTGTATCATATAGGCTTATATTACATTTTTACTCATTTCCATAATTGTATCACGACTTCGAATGAAAAAATCTTATCCCTCTTGCCATTAAGTAGTTTGAGTTTATTTATTTTTTTGAGCTCTTTCATAAGTTACGCCACATTTTTTCTCACGAATGGAGAACATTTGTCAATTATTTAGGAGTCGGCGGTGACCCACCATTTGCCGATCTAATTATAGGTTGCCGTTGTTACCTTTTAAGAAAAGATTGAGCTGGAATGTAGATGAAAAACCTCAAAAAAATAAAAAGTATTCTTCCTAAAATAATTATTGGTTAAATATTAATTTTTTTTCAATCATACAATAATTTTCCCGGAGTCGGAAAGCTATTAGATAGACATTTTTTTTTTAAATCATGTTTTGTAGAGTCCGACAATTAAATTAATTCCCTAAACAGGTAAAGAATATAAAAATGTCTTCTTTTTTTTGTATAAAAAAGTTTCATAGAATAGAGCCTATTTTTGATGAAAATTTCATTAATTAAAATGAATAGAAAAAATTTCAGACTTATGTCGGGTTACTCATGCTCATCAGCCCCTGAATGCTTTTCGCACACATTTATAACAGCAGTGAATTTTATTTGCTTACTCCCGCAGTTAGGTCACTTTACTTGTGAAAAGTACTTAACTCTCATTACTTTTTTTTTTATATTTGAAGAATGTAATAAAAAGTTTAAGCCTTTCTTTTAAATAAATAACTACGGAAAACCGCACACTATTTCCAAATTTCTCAAATGAATAATAAATAAATAAATAGAATGAGTTGATATTTAGAATTAAAAAAAAAATCAAGTTTTATCAAGGATCAAGAAAATTTAACCCCACGGGTTGGTAGAGTGTAGTCCTTGCGAATTTTTAATTTCTCGACCCTCTAAACTTGACTTGGAAATTCTTTTAAATCATTCCAATAATAATAAGAATACTAAATCATATTTTAATGTAATATAAAAATTAAAAACAGCGTTGAGAAAAACCGAAGATCCTGGGTTTGATTCACGACCTGGGAGTAATTTTTTTCATAATTTATTTCAGGCGTAATATTATTTAATTATATTTAAAAATCAAAGTTTTTATTTTATTCGTCCAAAAAAATTTAAAAAAAAAATCTTTGTGACAAATTGGTTGCTGCCATTTTTGTAGATGTCTGTTTTCTAAGCTATCGTTAGGTTATTATAACGAAGATTCAGGGAATATATTTGACATAGATTAAGTTTCAAAAGTATATATAGATTATTACTTTAATATGTCAATACTCTTAATATAGAGGGTGAGAATAAATTTTAATTTTTCTTTAAATGATGACATCTTTTGTGACGTCATTGCATCTGGCTAGGCAAAATATGTCAGATCAAATTATTCATTTTTCTACCAAAATCGAGGAGTTAACGTAAAAAAGGCCATTAAAAATACGAAAAATTAATAGTAACGTACTTTAAAGAAGTTAAGCGCACAAATTTATACTCTGTTTAATAACAGAAATTTGTAAAAACATAACAAAGATGGAGTTCATTTTTCTCTTTTTCCATTTTTTCATTTACAAAAATTTTTATTTCTGTGTAGTAGAATAAAGTAGCGAGATGCATAAGAAAATTGGCCCTCTTAGTGCAGTCGAAGAGAGAATTCGTTGAAGAAATAGACTTTTGAAGTGTCCAAATACATGCAATTAGTTATTATAAGACACTGCAATAAAAACGTATTTAAAAAAATTTAAAGTGGATATATTGATTCATGTCTCTCCATAACTTTTAAATCTCCCAAACCTTTTCTCTATACTTAAGTTTCATTACGATATAATTGTCTTTACTCAGTTTAATTTTGAATATAATAACTAGCTATAACTAAGTTTATAATAAAGGAAAATATATCCATAAAATTGCATTTCAACTAGATATTTTTAAAAATATAAGAAAAATCAATGTTTATATCTTTTTTCTTGTTTAATAAATATTCCAATTAGAAATTTTATACTCAAAAAACTAATAAGATCAAGAAATTATTTTTTTACACCAGCGCATATTTTTTATTTCGTGGATCATATTTTATTTCCCTATTGGTTTTATTATTACTAAATTAATAAATATATATAATTATAGAAATTATTTCCACGTAATTTTAGTTTCCTTTTTCTTCTGGTAATTTATTACCTAAAATTATTGTTTTATGCCGGCGTTGGTGGGGGAGGAGGCACGTGCACTTGGAATCCTTTGGAATTAGGATAAAAGCAAGAGTGTTCTGTTAAAAAGACCCTAACTAAATCAAAAGAAATATTATAATATAATATGCAAGCAAATGAGTCGAAGTGGTTAAGACCACTTTTAGAATTTCTTTTGGGTTTTAGTGTAAAAATAAATTATCGATCCTTAAACTATATATTAATTATATTTTTATAGCTTTAAATAGAAGAACCACATTTTATTTTATTTGTTTGATTCAGAGAGTGCGAAGGCCCTCTCCATTTGTATTAGTTTTAAGCAGGCAAATGATTTTTAACATTTGGCCTAGTCCTAGGAAATCTACATATTGGAAGAAATTATATTAAAAGGAAGAACTCCATCTATTGTTTCTCATATTCGCGTCATGTTTATTTTTTTTAATAATTAAATTTGTTTGATCTTTTAGAACAGAGGTAGAGCTCTTACTACATGATCTAAGGGTCAATGAATCGCTTACCGGGTGCGATAAAATTTATTTAAATTATTTTAGCTAATTCTATAGACGTAGTCTTAGATGCCAAGATGATTTTTAAAAAATACATTTGTTAAAAATTAATTTTTTGATTAAATATTCTATTTAATATATAAAATTTTTACTTTATTTAAGGAAATTCAGGGCAGAAAATTGTGAAAAATCATATAATCATATGGATATTTTCTTCATTTAGTTGTTTGGCAAAGAGTAATTATAAGATAAATTTTTTTTTTAATTTTTAAATTTAATTATCTATAAAGTATTGTGAATTTAAAGAAAGTAAAAAAGTAAACCTATTCAATTTGGTTTCTGAACGGCTCATATAATTTATATATCCCCTATGCCATTTATTTTGCTTTATTAAAAAATGATTAAAATATGATATGGTGAAAGAAAAGTGATGAGCCAACGAAATAGGTCAGTGGGCTTGTGAAAAATATTTGCCATTGCTTGCACATATATAGTATCCAAGTATATATGTAGTATATGTCGGAGCAGGGAGGGGATCGATAGTCGCATAATTAATGTGACATGTGCCCGATGGGTGTCAAGTGCGTGGACCGTGGCTAATTCACGGTCCTTGTGCCACGAAATGTCACACTCTGTGGTGCGGGGGTGGGTGGCTTTGTCATGCTAATTTGCATGACATCCCGCGGGACGTCACATCGCAAAGCGGTTCACTTACTTTGTTCAAAATTCCGCATTCTATTCGTAATAATAATAGAGTTCTCTCTCTCACTCTCTCTCTCCCCAAGATCCTCTGAAAGTCCGAATCGCATTAATGCTTTCAGCATGGTTGCTCGCGTTGGCAAATTCTGAAGGGCTTCTCTTTCTCCTCTTCTCCCTCCGTCCCTCCCTCCTGTATTCACTATACCTGCACGAATTTAAACAAACGGACAACAACAAGCATCTAGAAAGAGATAAAATAAAAAATCATATCCACCCGACAACAATATTATATTACAAAATAATGTAAAATTAAATTTGCCACAAACAGGATATGATTGTTTCAGAAGAGCAATTTCTAGAATATGAACAATATTTACTAATTCAGTAATCAGAAACTCTCCTAAGAAAAACCTTGTGTGTTTCAATTTAAGAAATTTTATTATAAAAAATAGTAAAATTATTCTTAAAGATGTTCCTGAATGTTTATTGAGACTAGCTAATTCTCAGGAAGTTAATAAGCTATTAAAACAGAGAAAAGGAATAGAGGAGTAGGCCACTGATTTATTTCGTTTATTCTGAGCCTTAAGAACATTTTCTTACTTCCATCTGAAGAGCTCTAAGCCCCTTTGGATCCATTGGAGCCTCGCACACGTCCTTTTGTTTGTTTGCTGGGTGTGTACTGCCATGGCACCGGACTGATCCCTTTAAATTTTTAAAGTCCAAAATTAAATTGTCTCTTTTACGCCACTATTCCTCTCATAATAAAAAAATTTTATAAAAATTATATTTGCAAATAAAACATGTAATTATTATCAAGCTCAAAATAACTGGTACATTTAAATACCTCGCTTTATCAAGTTACTGTTGAAAGGGATGAGTCCAAATGATATAGGGAAAATACAGAATAATAATTTGATGCCTGATATTATACCAAATCGTTTTTACCCCTTTTGAAAGTTATAAAAGCGCGTATGATTATAACAATCAAATTTCCCTGTTAGTCTTTCTCAAAATGAATATATTATTATTATTTTTTAATTATATGCTAATGGGATCCTGGTCGTTCTGTTCTCATAAAACCTTTTGTCATTTTCAAACCACCTGAGTCAAAAAAAATTTCCATCGAAAAACATTAAAAGACTAAATTCTATCAAGATTTTCGATTTCTAATCTATAATTTGTCGTTAACTACTAGTTTATTCCAATTGATTGACTGATCTGAATCCTAAACAAATTACCAGGGTCTCGGAAATAATACATCCAAAATGATCCAATCATAATAGGAAATTACAATTTCAAATCTAAGGAAAAAAATTTCAAAGCATTTTTATTATTATTAAATAATATTATTATCTTCTGGGTGTTATTTTTTTTTTCTATCTTATTTCTTTTTAAGTTCTTAAAGGAGATCGCCAGTTCTTATTTTAATATAATTTTTATTATAAACAAAATCTTTTTTTTTTTTTTTAAAGATAGAAAAAGAAATTTCATCCAAGCCGTTTGCGTTTCAATATATTTAATATTATAAATTTAGTATTTAATATTTCCCATAGACTTTAATAAAGTGATTTGTTATTTATACTTATTTAAAGCATTATACACATCGGCGCATGACTCGAGGCTCCGTCTAAAAATTAAAAATATTTTCATTAATTAAAAAAATTTAATTTTCCTTCCAGTGGAAGAAATATCATGGGTTGCAGAAATTAGGACCATGCATGCCCAGATGTTAAAATTAATTAATTAAAAAATCTTCCTAAATCAACTACTGAGGATACATGGTCCGCTCTGGAGCAATTAATCATTAGTGAGTTGGCCATTTGGGTTGCCTACCTTCCAGCAAACAAACCAATTGATAGGGATTCCATTCGTCCCGATTCCGGGAAATTTACATAGAATGTTATTATTATACTTGTCTTTATTTTACAATATTATTACAATACATATAGAAATGCACATATTTATATTTTCATCATACAAATTAAATTTAAATTTTTCCAAAAATTATAAATCTTACAAAAGCATCAAATGTTTCATTCTACAAACATTTTTCTTACGTTTTAATAATAATAAGACAATCCAAAGCCTATCTTTATTTGAAACAAAAAATTAGCCAGTAATTTTATTTACATAACAACATTTGTATTAATAAGAAATAGTAAACATTTTGAAATTAAGTTTGTTTTTCAATAAATTGATTAGGCTGGAGTTTTTTGCAAACATATTATATAAAAAATGTGCAGGCTTTTTTTAAATATTTTATTTACGCTTTTAATGACGACGTTTCGACAGCGATTCTGCCTTCATCTGGTCTTTTTTCAGCGTTAAAATCTTGTTGGCAAAAAAGTATGATTGCATTGCTTGATGAGTGAAACCATAATCTGATGAAGACAGGATCCTTGTCAAAATGTCGTCATTAAAAACGTAAATAAAATATTTACAAAAAAAGGCTGCACGTATCTTTGTATAGAAATTAAATTTGGAAGGGAAGTATAGACGTCATATACTGTGTTACTGACTACGATTATTTTTACAGATTAAGGTTTTATGGGGCTCAGCCATAGAGACTACAATTTACAATCGGTTTTTTATTTACAAAAAGATGGGATGGTATGTTCTTAAATTTGTATTTGCCTTTTAAAATTTTTTTTTACGGGCTCTATCTTTAAAGACTTATAGAGGCTCCGCACCTAGTAAGTAAAGTTCACTATTTTTTAAGGCGAGTTTAACTACCTGATGTATTTTTACAGCATAAGTTCTTTCTTGAAATAGAGCCATCATCATGTAAAATATATGAATACCTTTGATGATGGCTTTATCTAATTTAAGATAAAACGTCTGGGATTGAGTTGATTTCTTTTTACCCCTGTCTGTAAGATGTCTCCACGGCAAAGGGAGAGATTGGGGTGTGCACGCAGGCGGCCCTCAGCAGTTTGCGTGTCGCCGGCCACCGCGACCTCATTAGTCGGCACGCACCACGCATCACACGACCGAAACTTTTTTTTTTTCTCGGAGCTAATAAATTAAAAGCATCGGTTTATAAATATTGACTATGGCTTGATTTGTCACGGCATGGTCCGGCGGCCTGGGAACGCAGCTTTCATGCAACGAAAAAGACGCAACGCAGACTCTCCTCGCATGCACGCACTCACGCACTCACTCAAGAAACCCAACTTCCACAATCACCTGCAGCCTAAAAATAGCCATCGATTTGATATTCATGGCCAGTTCGATATGTCAATCGTTGTTAGCCATCTTGGCGACCAGTTTGTTTGGATAATTCACCAGCCATTAATACCTGAGCCGCTTTTCCACGAATAATCAAAGGTCATTTGGATTCTCTCCCCTTTATGGATTACAATTTCACCTCTAATTGACTTATTTAAAAATTGGCAAAAAAAAAATAATTTTGCCGATTGCATGATTTCAGGTGATTAAGCGCCTTTCTATTTTTCTCGAGAATAATTAATAATTGCATCAACTTGGTGTGGCATTACGATTGCGTAGGTGGGAAGCAGAAATGGAGCCCTATCTTTTTTTCCCTTGAGGTCGACTGGCAGCTAATCGACCGCTCAAATGTTCAATTATTAAATTCCATTTCTATTGTAAGATGATAGGATTTTTTGTTCTGGGGTGACAGCGACACATTCGCCACCCCATCTAACAAAGAGAGTCGCCGACCGAATGGGTGACAAGTGCCAATCCACTCTCTGACAGGGTGCATAACATGAATGTGAACACGCTTACCACAGTGAAATATTCCCTGTTTTCTTGCAACTAAATTTCCAAATTCGACGATATATTTTTTTTTAAGATGATTATTCTTAAAAAATTTTTTTTTTAGTATTTAAGTTATTAAACGAGATGACTCCTTTTAATTGCGATCAATTTCCGTTCTAACTTAATATATATAAAATGGGAAGTTTTTTAGGTCTTAGGGATGGAAAAGGTTTCGTTGGGACCCTTTGACAGGAACCCTTTATTTTATTCTACCTACTCTTTTAGCCAAGCGAATTAAAGACCAAAATGATCTATAGAAAAGTTTCGACCCTAAATTCGGACCAATTTCATGACTCTAAGATGGATGGATGGAGTAAACTTTTTTCATGAGATTGTGACTCATGATTGACCTCAAGAGCCTGAGAATGGTTCCAATCTAAGAGCGAAATGTCGCTTTTTCATGAATAAATGAAACTTGTTTTTCTCATTAATGGTTTTTCCTGGGAATTCACCCAAGTCAAAAGCTATTCTCAGAACGATGATATATGACTGAAGATTGATCATATAATATATGTTAATATAATAAACAAATTCCAAATTTTTGTTTAAATAGAAGAATAAAAATGTCTAATCGAGGAATTAATTTTAATTAAATTAATTAGTAGATATTCGATATAAATTCAGGTAATCATTTGTGTTACATAAACACGGGGAGTGAATTTTAAATTTTCCCACATTTTTTAATTATCTACATGGGTCGTCGAGAGGGTGTGCCAGGGGGAGCTTTGAGGGGATTAGACTCTATGCAAGGGGGGTTTCTTATTAAAATAAATTATTAAATTCAATTTCAGACTTCAGATAAAGTCTTTGCTTAATTCTGTATATACTATGAATTTAAATGGAACTATTTAGCCTAATAAATTTATTTTTTTTTGTAATTTTTTATACTTAGCCATCTAAATTTAATAATTATACATAAACAAGGTCCAAGAGCCTCACCCTCTCAATGGCCGATCAATGAGCGAATCAGATATCAATATTATCAATATAGGATATTATTGAAAGGGTATATTGAAATGGTCAAATTTGGAATTGTATTTTTATTTTAATAAAAAAATTCAAATAAAAAATCAAAATTTAAAATCTATTTTTCCTCATTGATTCTCCCACGCCACCCTAAAATAATTTTATCACTTAAAGTGTGTGATAAAAATGAATCACATAAGTATATTAATGAAATTAATAGGAAAAATATTTATTAGTGAAAAGATTTATTTTAATCCTATGGAGTTAAAGTATTTTTTTTTTTTATCAAACCAAAAAAAATTTATTTTTTTTTAAAGAGAAAAAATGTTCAAGTAATTAAAACTTTTACTAAAACGTATCAAAAGTTACAAAAATATTTATAAAATAGATTAATTTTATTCTATTAAATGTGTCTGGAAAGAAAAAAAAACAAATGGATTCACCAAAAAACACAACTAAATTTTCTTGTAAAATAAAATAGCTTCTCATTTCTAAATTTCTCTCTTATCATCAGAACCCCTGGTCTAGATATCCAACTCTCTGAAAACCAACTATTAAATCCCTAATTGGTTGGACTGACTAGTTCATTGGAAAAAACTACATTGAACTGGCAAGAAATGAGACCGAGGAATGTAGAATATAAATAAATGTCTATATTCAAAAAATTAAGCAATTCTTTATTTGATAAATAATTTGAAAAAAAAATTGTGTATCTATGTATTATATTTATTATTATTTATTGATTTTACATACAAACTCCAAATACTAATAAAATTTTAGAGATATAGTGAAGACTAATAAAATTTCCGCGAGTTTATTCAAATATAAATTTTTGTAACTACTCCAAAAACTAACTTCCATTTTTAATTAATTAAATCATAATAAATTTTTTTCTGAAATGGTTTAATTAAATGAGTTTGAAAATTAAAAGTTTGTTTTTATAATTGTTTATGAAAAAAATTACTTAAAGCTTGTTTATATTGATAATTATTTAAATGGAAATTGAAATTTATAAAAACTTACTTTTTTAAAGGGGAATATTGAAAAAACACCGAGAAAAATTTTTGAATCGAAATTATTCCAGATTAAGATAATTGAAATCGAATGTAGTTTATAGTTGTGATCGAGGTGAGTAGACCCCTGACAGGATGCTGCTGCTGCATCTGGCAGCTGGGGTGGCTGAATTTAATACACTTTTATCACGATGGCATATTGCCGTATGCGTAGGCGGGGTGCAAGACAAGACAGCGAGTCAGGCTAGTGTATGTCTGCTTTGTGGGGACCATCGACTGACATGCATGCCAATGAGCCTGCCATTATCCCCCACCGCATCGCTTTCTGTTTTCTCTCTTTTGACGTCTTTTCCCCAAAAGACTTGTTAAATTTCCGAACGATAAACCGCGCGTCTCAAGATATGGCTCGGGAGGACGAATAAAATGAGCAGGGGCGAAACAGAGGCCCTGTCAACAAATATAGGGAGGGTGGTTTAAACGCGAGAAAACCATCCGCAACCACGCACTCACTTTATTGATCCGCTAATCTCATGATTCTGTGTCTTTCGGTCGTGGATATAATTAATTAATTAGCGAAAAGGGCAGAGGAAAAGGAAGGGGGATTCTCTCTCTCTCTCTCTCGTTTTCTCTTCTTTCGGGTAAAGGAAAGCGCGGTTCAGCCAAGCATGCCGACCACTGGCCAGTGCATGATGAAACAATCGTAGCAAGAGTTTTCCAATCTGCCTGGGGCCGGATTAAATCCACTGGGCCGGATGACAGCCACCCTTTGCTAATGACTCAGCTTCTGGGATGGGGTGTGTAGCCGAACCGTACGTAAACGTAACCAAACCCTTCCCGAAGCCAATACTCGCTTCATTCGCTCTCTATTGACAAATTAATAGCAATTTTTTCGCAACCTCGGATTAATATTCGATGAGGAGCCGGGTTGGGACAGGATGCCAATCTTCGCAACCCCTGCGTGTGTACACACTTAGCCATAAAAACGCCGGACGCATGCCTTGCTCGGATTCATCAACCATCCGTTGATTGAGCCCATCCATCTATAATGGAGAAGCGCATTTGGGCATTTGTTAGTCAGCCAACGAGCTGTTCCGGTTGGGATATCGAACCAAGAAATCTATTTATTATTCGATTGCCAAGGTATAAAGAGGCCGGGGGCTGTGTCGCATCCTCGGACCGAGAGCACCTGGCCTCAGGGATTACCCGAGGCCTCTTACCCATTATCCGGGGCCTCGCCGATTAATTGACGAATCGTGACCGGTCTTATCTAGCAGCAGCCATCGTTTGTTTTTTGTGGGCTCAGCGTGAACAAGATGGCCGAGGCTCATCCCAGGGACTGACTCTCCAGCACCCTCAAGCTCACCCCCCGCACCCTCACTCAACCTTGTCATAACCTTTCAATTTAATTTCATCCTAACAAGGTAAATTTTTCCTTATAAAATTTCGAAGGCATTTCCTTAACAACAATAATATTAATTGAATTTACTTTGCATTTTCTCTAATATTTCAAATCTCCAAGCAATGTATAATTAGTCTATTTCATTAATATAACAAACTAAAGTGGATGGAGCTGAAAATTCTACTAGAATTTTAAGAAGATGAAATATAAAAACAATACACCTTTCTTCCTGGCCTGGAGGGGTGCCTTTTTAAACAATTCTTTGTATACTCGTATATCACAACTACCTTGTGGTTTATTAAAGATACACCCGAGGCTACAATCCCGCCGGCCTGCTTTTTAACGGTAACTTACAAAATTTTATTAATTATCAATTTATTAAAATCCTTCAGTCAGGGGTTCCCAAAATGGAGTACGCGTACTCCTTGAAGTACGTGATTAATGATCTAGTCTATAAGCCTATATATACTATTTTCATTTATTAATTTATTATCAGGCAGAATAGAAAAATAGTATAAAAAAACATTAGGAATTATTTATTAGTTTGAATTCAAGAAAATGTCATCCCGGATATCGAACCCGGGATTTTTAATTCGAGCTCTAACGAGGTTACTGAGGTAGCTGAAGTTCAAATATTGGTTCGATTCCAGGGATGACAGATTTTTTGATCCCGACTATAATAAATAATTATATGTAACTAGGGCCTAGAGAATTTTGAGTTAAGATTTTCTTAGGAGTGTTTATAAATACGGGCCTTATTTATTTAATTATTTTTTGCAATTGAAATTGAATCAACCTGAAACGGGATCAAATGCCATTTTATCCTTTCGGGGTATTGAATTTTGTAATTATTAATCGATTATTTGCTCCTCCCCTCTCAGCCACGGTCCTGAAATGCAGTTCTCTTCAATCTAATTGGATTATTTGGCAGCCTTCTGTTCCTCGAGGCCTTCGATCGGGGGGCGCGCACCCTTTTTAAACCTTCCCAACCAAAGAGAACAATTTATGGGAATTAATAAACTACTACTATTATTATTATTCATGAACTTGATATTTTTTAAACCTGTTCAAATAAAGAAAAGGGGAGAGGTTAAAAAGATCCCTCCTATTAGAAATAAGTAAAACTAGCATAAAATCATAAATATATTCCTTAGAAATTATAAATAAGTCGATTTAATATTAAAAATATATAAATATAGGAACTCCTGTAATTTTAGTTTTTTTTTTTTGGAAGAAAAATGTTTGATATTGTTCTAAAAATAAGCGTAGGAGAGAGAATTTTATTTATTATTTTTCGATCATTTTTTATTAAATTCATTAATATCGTGCATATTATTATTTATTGTTAAAAGTAACCAAGCAAGCGTTATAATGATCACATACGAAAATAAAAACATGGCTAATAGCAAATTTATATTTAGAGGAAGTAGATCCAGTGCAAGTTAGGCAACTCATGCTACTGCCTGAGAATGGCGATTATAATAAGAAACCAAACATCTGGACTTTGTTAATATCATAAAAGAAGGAATTAACATATTTTATGATTTTGTGGTTTTAGGGGAGTAGAGCTACCTACGCCACTGACTTAGGTAGAAATAATTTTATTAGGAATTTTGATCAAATAAATTGGAACAAAGCTGAAAGGCAACGCTTCAGTACTAACACACGAATTTTTTTTTTGCCCAAAATATATTTTTTCCAGAGATCATTGATATAATAAAATAATGATTGATATTTTAGAAGAGATTTGCACAATAGAAAAATGATAAATAGAATCTCAATTTGGCGAATTTCTACCCGGAGCGACCCTTGAGCCCTCTCTTCAGCTCCGGTCCTTTTGTGAAGGGCTCAGACCCTCGTATTCATATAAAAATATGTGAAAATAATAGGTCCAACTTTTTTTTCTCTATTTTGATAAATATATAGAATAACTATAACGAAAAAAAATCACAATATTAAGAAATTATTTTTCTTCTCTCTTTTGTATTTTAAAATGCAAGGCCCCTATAAAAATTTACTTAAATATGTAAATTAATATCTAGGTTATATCCAATTTAATTGTTAATATATTATAATTTCTAAACATTTGGTGTGAAAAATGCACATCACACGTTCCTCTTATCTAAGCTAAGGAAGGTTGAGTGATGTGGCACATCAGATTTTTTTGCTTCAAACCACTTAGGCATCCGTTCAATGTACAGCCAATTTAATCAATAATATTAGTTAGGGTTCATTTAAGAAAAAATCTCAAAAAACCTAAAAACGTACAAAAGTAAAGTGGGCTCTAAACAATTTTGGAGCGGATAAAGGTTAATACATTTCAAAGATCGCCTAATAAATAATTGATATATGAATTTTCATCAAAATCGTTAGAGCGAATTTTCAGAAAATCGAAAAAAAACCTAAAAAATACATCAGTAAGTACTACTACTTTTGGGGCCATTTTATTAAAATGCAAGCGTTGAGAGCACCTAGCTTAAATTTAAAGTTTCAGTCTTGAAGGTTTTTTTTGTTTTTGAGAAATCTTGTTCACACACACAGAGAGAGAGAGACAGATCGATTTGCGAGACCCATTTTTTTAGACTCAGGAATCCTCAGAGCGTGTATTTCCTTTGAAATCTTGACATCGATTTTTTTTACTAACGTAATACTTTTTCACTATATTTCATATATAGGTAAAAGAAATTAAAATCAATATTGTTATCGATCGTTCTTTATTTAGAATTAGTTACTTTCTTTCAAAGACTCGTTCTTTTGAACTATCAAAGACTTCAAATTTCTTTTATTAAATATTTTTCTAGTTGTTTTTGCATTTGAATCGTTTTAAAATCATGATTTGAACGAGCACTGTCTTAATCCCTTTCTTTCTCTTTTATTAATATTTCAGAAGGATTTGTTAATTTCTTTCAAATAACCGAGGAAATTGATATTCAAATTTCCTTTAAGCTAATTCTCTTGAATATTTACACATAGGATTACGCGGGGATCCCACTTGAGAGTGTGAAGCAAAAAAGTGGCATTCATCCCCTCATCCCACGATCCCCTCGCCGATGTGAAATATGGATTAGGGGGAATATTTTTCATCTTTTTTGTTTATTTTCTATTTTACCCTGATTTTTAATATAAATGTATTTTTAAAACAATCAAAAAACAAAAAAGAAAAATAGAAATTAACGGATTTAGGATTTGAGGAAAAAAGAGGGTGCTTTGGTATTAGTGATTTATTATCTTCACCCCCAGGCGGGACTATCTGAAAATTATTTTGAAAGAGGAATCCTTGTTGATGCAATAATTAAAATTATTATTTTTATTCTCATGTTCTTCTATTAAATTAAAAATTTATGTTAATTTCTTGGAGAACAATTTGTAGAGTAAAGAAATAAGTACTAATTTATAATACCATAAATTATTTAAAGGTTGATCAAAGTGTTTCAAATTTAAAAAAAGAAATAACTAATACATTTCCTATTTTTATTACATTACCATTAATTGGTTCGTGTTTGCTTTCTGGAAAGTAGGCAACCCAAATGACTAACTGGCTAATAACGTATTTTTCGATTGATTGATTTGGAGTCCTCGCTGCTCCTGGGGAAATTTAACAACAGCGCATGCGTCGTCCGCTCTAGAAGAGCTCTAAAGAAATTAATCGAAAAAAGAGTTGGTCATTTGGGTAGCTTAACGAACAGCAAAAACGATCGAACCTATGCACCCCATGATACTATATTGCTCAGATACTACAATTATATACGTATTTCGAACATCGAAAAAGATGTTGCTATCCAAGTTTCTCTTTTTCAAACAGTGTGTGAATTAAATTAAAATAATAATTTAAATAAAAAAATCCTATTTAAAACATGTGGGCCCTAAGTTTTTGCAAACCAAATTTTCGTCTTTTTTTGTTTTATTCTTAGCTTTTTTTAAGCCCAGGTGCGTCTTGTATCTCGGGGCGTTCAGTCTGGCAGGGGGACCTCTGCGAACCCAAAAACCCGCCAGTGTAAACAAAGGTTTAAAATGTTTAAAAAAAAAAATAGATAGAACTCCTTATACTTGGATTTACATTGAATAAATTGAAGCATCTATTTTTTTTTTAATCCCATTGGGAATGGAATGTTCGAAAAACGCGTTTTATACAAAATTCGTATTATTTCCCAATAAATTGATTCATCTAGAGACAACAGCACGCGACAAAAAGCCTCGGGCGAATTTTTCTCTCTCTATCAGAGTAAAGAGCTAAAAAAAATTGTCAAAAATAAAATTATTCCAACTCTCGACCCCCACCCCCTCCTCTTTCTCTCTCCGGCTCAAATTCTAATGAATAATGAAAGAATCGATTTGATAATTTTTTCAGCTGTTCCCTTTTTCTATTCTACTATTTATATTATTTTGCAACATTGATCTCCCCGAAGGATTCAATTCACTCAGGGATTTCCATTCTCTCTTCTCTAAATTCATTTCTACTTCATTTAATTACAAAAATAAATAAAATAAAGCTTCTCATGTTTAAGAAAATTTTCATTTATATTATTATGAAATGATTTATTTTACCTAAAATCAATTGGAGCATATATTATACTAACCGTCTCAAAAGAAATTGAATTTGTTTCATCTTAATGGATAATTTGGGTGATATATAAAACCAAAATCATAAAATTTCATATTTTACTTATTAATTACTATTTTTTGATTTAACTTCATAAGGTTGTACTTCTCCTATATATCTATTAAGATCAAACAAAAGATAGTTGTACAAGTTTTTTGAGATGGATAGTAGAATCCAAATAGATAAAATTTATTTTAGCTGTGCAGATTACATAAAATTTTTCCACCGGTCTATTGAATATATAAAATAAATTTCAGTTTAAGCTCATTTTAATATACCCAGTTTAGAATAACCTTGTTTGATGGTTAATTAATAATTAGAGGAAAGAAATAAAATGATTTAGAAAACTTAAATGTAAATATTTACTTCATAAAAACACTTAAAATTTCCTAAATAAATTACTTCGGATTTTAATTTAAATATATTATCTCTCCAATAATAAACTTATTTTAGAATTTCCTTTAATAAATTTTAATCATTATGGGTCTGTCTTAAAGTTTTATATAATGGTATCAATTTATCTTATGATATAAAAACAAATGAATGGATCAAAAAGTATTGATTCATCAAAAATAAGCTTAAAGGAAATCGGCGTTTCAGATTTTCAGACAAAAGCTGTTTATAATTTAATACATACATTATTATTATCTACGATATATTGCTTGACAATCTCATAGAGCCTTATTTGAAAACCTTCAAAACCCTACTAAAAATCGCCAACTTTGAATTAGGAGCAGGAGTGGTTCCAAAGATAAATTTTTTTTGGGGCGGTACTGGGTAAAAAGGGCAATTTTCCTACTCTGAAATTTATTTTGCCTTTTTCTAATGGTGTTTCTGTATTTAAAAAACATTTTCACTCGGCTTAGAAGGATTAAGATGATCCCCCCATGGATCCATTCCTTGTTCTTTTACGTCTAGAAATACAATTCCAATCAGGCTTGCTAGATGGCAGCAATAATATAAAGTGATAAGTTAAGAGTGAAATTTAATTTTCATTGTTATTATTATTATTATTATTCTATCGACTAGTTTAGTTTAAAATTCTTGTGTAATGGGTGGAGCTTGATCCACGAGATGAGAGAGACACTAATCCCACTCCCATTGCTAAACTAAATTGATAGATGTCAGATGCTGCTTTTTAATATAATTTATATGAATAAAAATAAAATTTTGGGGTCCGTTGTTTTCCAAAAGTTGGTGAGTCTATATATAATTTAGAAAAATATTTCCAAGGATATATCAAAAATATAGGGAAACTCCTCTTAGTCCAACAACCCTTTTTGTAATAGTAATGAGATGTGTAGTCACTACAATGGATCCTCTTTTCGAGATCAGAGTTCGCTACATCTTATTTCAAAAAGTTATTTTTATCGTAAATGCAGAGTGAAACTTGTAACAAATCCACTCATTTAATATAATTCTGTCAAAAATCATACTCTAATTGTACTAACTACCTTATAAAAAAATAAATAAAAAAGCACCAAAATGTTATTCAATTTTTCACCCTCTTGGATTAAACGTCATCCATCTTCAAGATCGAGACTGTTGGGACAATTTTTTGCCTCCAACAACGATTATTTTAACAATATTTGTTATTGTTATGTAAAAACAACCGTTCTATATTGAACGTGTATATTCATTAGATCCAATCTTATAAAGCTAGTATATTTTTACTATTTAATTAATTAGTAGCACTTGATTTTGTTGCTACCGGAAATAAAACTATGTTCCGAATTTCGGAATTATAGGTTGTCAGGAAGTGGATGAAAAAAATTAATTGCAAAATCTCACCCTGATAAACATGTGTAAGCTTGTAATAATGCGATAGATATATAAAGAAGATTTCAGCAGGAAATTATCTTGATATGGTTTTTTTTAATACTAGAATAGACTTGGATCCTCATAGTCGCTGGTTTCGAGTGTCTATTGTTAAGAATTTTTGCGAGTTGCACACACGCAACGCAAAGAGAGGGAGGGGAATGTTGACGCAGGGTGGTGGGGGAAGACGACGGAGCACTGGGGGAGGGGCGCTGATGGCGGTGGGCGGAGCTTATAATGGAGGGGAGGGCGCCGGCGCGTGGTAGGGGGGGGTCGGGCCGTCGCCGTCGCCCCTGTGGCCGCCGCCGCCGCACAGGACAAGCTTTGCTGGCGCGCCAGTCTCCAGGCGACGGTGGCCGGGGAATGACATGCGACATGAAGACAGGGTCAGCTGCGCCACAGGTTCCCCCGGGCGAGCCAGCTGCAACTGCAACTGCAGCCTCTGCAGCCGCTTTACATCAACTGCAGCAACTACACCTGCAGGCACAAGGTACCCGTACCTCCTCGCATGTTCGTCCATTCGTTCAACACAGTCCACTACCAACCACCCTCTCCACCCACACACTCAGTCGCATGCAGCAACCAGCAGAAGCAGCATCGTCGGAAACCAGCAGTCGGATAGGTTTCGTGTGCTTTCTCGTTCGTGAAGTGTTTGTTGTTCTTTTTTTTTTTTACACAATACTAGTGAAAATACGATCATCTGCGTTATTCTCTTAGCGAAGGTAATTATATCACAGATTTTTTTATACACATTCCGCAAAACATAGTTCAGAAATGATATTTTTTCAAATGGCCTGGGCTTGTTTTGCTGGGAAATCAATTCTGGGGATAGACGACGACCAACCGAATTCACAAGCCGTGCAGCTATTTATTCTTCGGCTGAATATCAAGTGGCTTTTGTTGAAAAACGGAATAAATTGTCAAAGGTTTCCGGTTAGCTCTTTTTTTTATTCATATTTAATTGGTTTACCTGCTGTTATCTGACCTGTCATCAAGAGTCAGCCTGTGGAAGACTCATTTAAATACAATTCATATACAAGTAGATTTCTTATTAAATTAAATTAACATATCGTGTAAATGTCCAATTTATTAAAATGTTGCGCCACGGCTTTTGTCGAGTACTTCATATCGATTGGCCTTCCAACTTCGATTAATATTTTCGCTTGCTTCGGGAAATTTCTTTATTGAAATTATAAATGTTAATTAATTAAAATATGTTAATCGTAGGCATAATTAAATGGTCTAGAAATATAATAAGCATAAGATTGTGACAATGAATAACTAACTAATAGCAGTGGACTTTTATAACGCTTTTTGACCGGTCTTTGAACCCGTAAGATTGTGTTTCGACCGTGTCGCGTACATAATTTTGCATTTGAAATTAATCCCATTAAAAAAAATTTTTTTCTTTGTCTCTATAATTTTGAAATTTATAGTGATAAATAAACAATTCTAATTTTTTATTCGGACTTACGTCTCGATGTTCGGATAACTTAAGAAAGGCGTAAATGAAGGGAGTCGGAGGTACAATTCATTTCCGGTCCGTCAACTTGCTAGCGTAAAATTGTAAATTAACATAATTCGTGAAACAGTTGGTGTATAGGTAGGAGAGAAAAAGAAAAATACGGGAGACAGATACGGTCGAGGGCGTCTGGCATTCTTACTGTCTTTGGTCCAACGAGTAGGTCCACTCGAATAATACAGCCTTTCTTTATAAAAATGATTCACTCTAGTTCCTTCATTAAAAAAACTTTTCTTAGAAAATCATCTACGTTTCGGGTATCTTCAAAGAGAATTTTCATTTATTATCATTGATCCTTATTATGCATAATTATTTACTTTTTGAATCATCATTATTATTATTATTTCAAAAATTAACATTTAGGTATAATTATTAAAATCGAGATATTATATTATAATTTTATATTATATAACAAGTCGTCATTAAAATTTGACGCTTTAAAATTTTTCTAGTATCCATAAATTTGAAACTTTTAATTATCTCACGAATATTCATTTTTAGGGATTAAAAATAAACAAACCACGAAAAATATAAATAGGGATAATTACGTTTTATATTTTAATTTTTAACCACAAATTTTCTTTTTAATTATCTCTCATTTAGAATTTTTATTTAAGGCATCTTCTAAAGAATTATTATTGTATTATAAAGAATCCGATTATCCGATTTTAATTTTTAAAAAATAATAGAATAAATATATTTATTAATATAAGGCTACATGATTTTTTTTTTTAATCCGACAAATAAAAGTATGTGTATTTCAAATTTTTGATAGGATGAAATAAAACTAAATTTATATATATTTTTTTTTGTATTCATTCCATGGAAAATTCATAATTATTCATTTTTAAAAGTCTTTAATTATCTTCAAATAAAAGTTTTTACGTAAACGCATATTTAAGGATTAAAAAATTTTAATAAAAACTTAATATTATTTACTTATTAATACAATATAAGTAACAAAGTAAAAGGAAAAATACAATCCCCTTATTGATATAACTCTTAAAAATTAACCCATAATTTATGGATTAAAGGAATTAGTATTAAATATATATTATAATAATCATTTGGTAATTTTTTGTTTAATTTCTTTAATTTTATAAATATAAACAAAATTTTGCTAAATCTATTTTTACTTTCTCTTACCTTCAAATGAAAATGAAGAAATAGTGTTTTATATTAAATTTGATCTAAAGTATATATATATTATTGTTTTTTTTAATATTATTATTTAGAAAATTTGAACAAATATTTGTTATTGGTTATTATTTTAGAATTCATAAAATCAAGTTCTATATATTCCTAATTTTATAAAGTCTTTCTTTTTTAAATGTCTTTGTCAAATTTGTTTCGTTTCATTAAAATTAAATTTTCATCAGTTTTATATAATTTTTAATAATAGATATACGTATTCAATTTAAATAAAGATACATTAATTAATTAATAAATGCTTACAGGAAGTTTTTTAAATAAGAATCCCTTAAATTTGGAAATTTTTTACACCTAACAAAAGAATAAAATATTAATTTTAATTAATCCTACCACTAAACCTGAAAAAACTAAATTTTAAGTCTAGTCCCTTGTTTTACAATTTCATATTAATATAAGGGATAAATATATTTTATTTCAAATAAATAATTTTATATATCTTCACTACTCAATATGTTATAATGTTTTAAAAAATTTTCTTTAACTAGGCATCTGTTAAAATGACAGAAGTTGTATATTCCCTTTTTTTCTTTCTAATCGAAAGGTTAAGATAGTATATGCTCTTGAACTCAAATTGAAGAAAATTTTTTATTCTAACAGAATAATCCTGTCCTTTGAAACATTATTTTAAACAAAATTCCGGCATTATATTAAATGAATAAATTTCGGTTTATTTAAGATTTTTTCGTATAAAATACAACATTTCTACCGCATATTCTGAGGCCTCTTTCACATACAATTTAGATATAAAACAGAATTTTTATTTCACTTTAGACGAAGATAAATTGTAGTTGAAGAGGCGTGAGAATGCGTGGCGCAAATTTTGTATTTCATACATGTTAAAATACGATTTAATAATGGTATGATTTGAGGAACAGAAAGTTACTTTTTTATCTGGAAATATATAATTTTTTTAAAAACAAGTGTTAGAGAGAAAATTTATTTTCATTTATTCCTCTTTTACATTTGTTAGCCATATTTATATATCATCCTATAATTAATAATCAATTCTTATATTATTATTAATTTATTTTTTTTAATTTATAATAAATAATCCAACATAACATTCAGTTTGTGTTAAGGTAAAAATAATAATTAAAATACTAAACTATTCTGATATATATAATTTGAAAAATATCTCTTGGTATAAAATGTTTACTTTAGTTATTAATGATAATGTAAAAATAATAGGTATTATGTGATATGTTGATTATGCATTGAAGGTGATGGCCACATCATTCACTAATTATTATTCGGACAACCCCAAAAATAGAAACGGTGTGTGTCTAATAAAAACAGGGTCAGTGCTTATCATATGAAAGAATAATGAGGAGCCATTGTCCGAACGGATGTCTCCAGCAAGTGGAGTGGAAGCGTAAGTGGAGTGCATCGGAATCGGACTCTCGAGGAGGCACTAAGCACTGTTGTTCTTCGACTATTCCGATATGTGTGACTTTCCAGGACGTCTTGTTTTTTTTCTCACTTTCCATTTGGTCAGATCGGAATTCCATCCCGGGGGTTTTCTTGATCGCATCTCTTTTTTTTCTTTCAATTAGGTGAATAATTGACCAACAACCGCAAAATGTTAACCAATTCTATTTGACTCGTTCACTTTCTCCGGCTTATTATTTTTATCTCACTAGCTTATTATTCTCCTCCTTCTTTTTTTCAATTAATTGCTTTTTTTTTCTTTTCTTCTTTATTTTAAAAAAATATCCCCATTTGAAAGGATAAAAGAGAAAAAAGAACAAATAGCAAATATTTAGTCCTGCCCTTGTGTTTTTTAATCTAGGATTGTTTTGAAACACCAGAGCCTCCATCAAATAATGAGATTATAATAACATATATATGAATTTTCCATTACTTTATTGTTTCACAAATATATCTAAGGATTTTTGATGGGAAATTAAAACTTCATAAAAAATAATAAGACAATTATAGATAGAAAAAATGGAGATAGGTCTTAATATTAGAACTCAGGGTTCATTTAGTCCGGTATTCAGAATAGTATTCAGAAGCATTCTTAATTTTACGGTGCTTTTGTGTGTAGATTTTCTTATGTTAAAATTTTTCTTAAATAGCTAATTCAAAGAATTTCCTCAAGTCTCTTAAAAATAAATAATTTAGAAACTTTATCTCAAAAGATTATATATAAAAAAACATAGCAAAATTTGCCTAAGTTAAGGTTTTTTTTAGGACCGTTTTTGAATACGGGCTTTAGATTATTTTTATAGATTTGTTAAATTTCTATATATATACATTTATATAAGACTGCTTTTTGACGTTTTCCAGGCTCTTAGTTTTTTTTTTTTTTTGGCATTAGCTGATTGTCTCTTACCACATAGCATGTTTTTTTTTCGTTGTTATAAAAAGCGCATAATTCAATGATGTTTACTTTATCTCTCTTGTTGTTAAGGAAGGATCTTAATTTTTGTTCTTGTTATAAAAGAGATAAAGACCAAAATTATCCATAGATATTTATTTTACTTTCGGGTCCTATTTATTAAATCTACCTCTTACTATGCATTTATATATCATCAGGTAAATTTGCATTTGCATGTTCAAAGAAGTTATTTTTGGCCTTTCGGGCGATTTCCGCTTTTCAACTGCGGCTTGGAACCTTAGGAAGAAGGATCCTAATATTTTCTTAGAAAAATTTGTCGAAGGGATTGGACAGAACAGATGTGTGATGATCAAATGGGTGAATTCGTTTTTATATGTCATTAAAATATTTAAATTTCAAAAAACGAAAAACGCGAGGACGTCACAAATTAATTAAATAAATAGGTAAATAATTTTAAAAAAATCGTTCTTTGTGAAGAATGAAGATATACAAATTTTTTCATAATATGTGATGTTAATTGGTGATTTAAAATTTTAATAAATATAATAAGTTTATTTTAAATTAATTCCGATCATTTTATTTCGAAGACATTAAATTGCACTTCTTCATAAATGAAATACTCTTGGTCATAAATAAAAACAATTCACTTTTTTGTATTTATGTATTTTTACATTTCGCTGAAAAAAAAAAGTTTTACTGAAGAAATGAGAAATTTAAAATTAGAATTAGTAATAAAACGGTTAAACAGCTTGACTGAGATTGTTCTCGGTTATGACAAACAGATAGACACAAAGACAAAAAAAATCCAATCTCTTGTGGAGAAAAATATTTAATTTTGATTGAGTATAATAAAGAGTTTCAAGCTCTTCTACGGAGAGTTCAAATTTATTAAAATAACATCCATCATTAGCATATGATTTCCCACATACATTTAGAACTGTCAGTTTATTTATTTATTTTTTTGTTACATATTTCCGATGTTAATTGCTTTTGTTTTTAATTCAAGGGCCTTCTCAGTGAACTTTTGAATTTATAAAAATCGGGTTTGGTCCTTGGTCCCTACTCTTTGCGCCATTGTGTCCTTAAAGCCTGAGAGAGCTTGGGTAATTACCTGTAAAAACCCGGGGCAAAATTAAATGCAAATTGAGGGACCAAAGATAAAACAAGGCGCAGACGACATCGCATTATTCCATTAAAGCATTCCTTCTGCATTTCAAATAGAATAGCTATCTACATCTAACCTTCTTATACTTTTGCCGCCATTATTATGCCAGAAATTTAGAAGGACTTGAATAAATAAGAATAATCAGACCTCAAAAAAAGATTTTAAATAAATGATGTAACCACTAAACAACTTTTTAAATTGAATTTATTAAAAAAAATTTTCCACATCGGGAATCGAACCCGGGTTCTTTAGCATTGCTCTACAAACCATTTGCTGGTAGAGTGAACCCGAATTGAAAGATCTTGGGTACAATTCCCGAGGTGCAAGAAAGAATTTTTTATGAAGTTAAATAGAATAAATAGACCTCTCAGGAGATTTGCATGAACCTACCTCTTTTATTTGATAATAATATTAACTCTAACGATGATTTACAATTCTTTGATTCAAATAGGCCCATTTACCGGATTCCTTGTTTATTTATCTTATACCTGGGAACGAGTATCGATATAAAAAATTTGAAAAATAATGTAACGAAAAATAGTTAAGTTCTAACTTTTATTTTTATATAATAACATAATTTACTCATTGCTGCTTGCTAATATCAAATGTCTTGTCTTTTTTTGCACAAAAAATTCTTCTAGACTTTCTTTTGATAGATTTTCAACATTTTTCTTCTTCTCTGCAATTCTCTCTTATATATTGTATTTCTAAGTGAAAAATTGGACTTACATTTAAGTTTTGCAGATGATAGAAATTTTAAAGTGTTAAGAAAAGTAACAAGCATTATTTCATGGTTATCATTTTAGAAAAGAATTATGACATCTAAATAGATGATTCAACATTGTACGTTTGTCCTTTATATGAAGAAGAAAATATATTGTCTGGGGGATCAATCAATCTTAATCAATCCTCTAGTCGTCGAAAATTTAATATATTCAAAAAAAAAAATCGTGTTATAAAAAAATATTAAATTGTTATATATCGTATAAAAATAATCAAACCTGAATCGATTTAATTACTTTTTTATATATTTTAATTATTATAACGAGATTTAGTTTGAAATAATTTAATTGTTTGTAATGTTTTTTGATTTTTTAAATAGAAAGTCAATCAGAAATATGAAATAAATAATAAAATCAAAATTAATTTACCTAAAAATAGACTAAAAAGAATTTAGAGAGTATATATCGAATAGAGGGGTGATCGAGAGAAGGAAAAAGCCTGCCACTCGCATTATTATATATTTAAATGTTGATTTACTTTTTCTGGGGAGCAGTTCTCTAATTTTTGCAACGGTAACAACGGTTATTCGATGATTAATTTCGAGTCTTGTTTGATCTAGATGAAAGACAAGTCTCCTTAGTTGACATTGGTTTCTTGTGGGAAGGTTCTCTTGGAACCTTGGGCTGGTTCCCGCGAACGCTCGGCGACCACGCATATATTACCATAATGATGATCAGGCCAACCGCGACGACAATGGCGACGATCACGATGATGATGACGATTTTAACGATTCGTAGGTGACATTGATTGTCCGAGCGTTTCCTGGTTCTCGGTACAGACCGGAATGAACAGAACACAAAGCCATCGGATCCTGTGGCGATTTGCCCCTGGCCAGGAGGAACTCCTTCCCTGTTCGCAGTCGTTAACCCGGGCACTCGAGTGTGGCCACCGAATATATTAGCATTAGCACCGCCGGAACTGTCTTGAAGAGAGACTCTTCTCAGGACGAGCCTTGAGCCGGTAATTACCTGATCAAGTGTTGGTGTTTATGATCGGCTCAGAAAAAAATTTATAAAGTGTTAACTGACAAAACCCAAAGAACAACTAATGAGAAGGTACCAAATCTATTAATTGCTTTATTGGCTAATTTAAAATAAAAATAAAATCTTTTGAAACGTTTTGCTATTAATTAATATATTTTTTCGGGTTGTGATAATAAATTGAGAAACCGGTAAAGTTTTTTCAATTTATCTTATAGTTTTTGCATTATAAATTTAATCCTATAAAAATATTTTATGGAAAAATATATAAAAGATGTGCTCTTAAACATTTTTTTACTTGTTTATTTCTTTTTTTTTTTATTTCGAAAAAAATTGAAGCTCTAGTTTTAATTAAGAAATAGGTAATTATTTTAAAATAATATTTTATTTTATTGGTCTTTTTTTTTTTTGTCTGTTTTGATTTATTCTATATTTGACAAACAAACTTAAGAAAATTGATTAAATTTATAAAAAATAATTGAATTAAATTTTAAAAAATTGAATTTTTTTATAAATAGAAGCTATTTTAAAAGAAGGGATTGTATAACTTTTTGCAGTAGGGCAGGAATTGAAAAGTTATGGATGGTGTCATAAATTATTTAGCCTATATACATATATAGGACTACATATAAGAAGAGAGAGTTCTAAATCTAATTGTTTTTATTAATCAAGAATTAAATTTAATGAAAATAGTTTAATTGAAATTTTTAAGTGATAAAATTTTAATGAAGATCAATGAGGGAGGCTTGAGCCTATAACTCCTTGGTACCTACGTATACTCCTAAAAAAAATTGTAATTTTTTTTTTTTATTTTTCTTATTCAGAGATTTTTAAATCTCTTAAATGGATACTTAAAGAACATTCTATTGTAAGTTAAAATAAAGTTTTTCTTTTAAAAAAAAAGGAAAAATTTTTGAACAAATTTTAATTTAAAATAAGAAAAAAATTCCATATGCCACCCCCGATAAATCCAGGATGGATAAACTTAGGGATGTTATTTCTTAAAGCTCTAAGTCATAAATTAATCTTTAATTAAATGATTTTGCTTATTGTTGTTTAATATAATTACCAAAACTTCGATATACGGGATCGGCACATTTATTAATATAAGGGAGAAGTAGCCTGGCCTAATTTGCTTATATGATTTAAATCAGAAAAATTTTTTGAAAGCAGACTAATGAATTTATTATGGTCCAGAAAACAGTTTATGGAAGTGCACAAGAAAAAATTCATATTTCCTTACTAAAAAAACAAAAATTTATTTAATATGCTGCAAAAGAAAGTTAATAGAAATAAAATCCTAATAAAAGAAAGATAAGATGTAATACTTTTAGGGGTTGTATCGAAAAGAACAATATTCCAAGTATAAAATAATATTTCAGAAATTATTCTCAAAAGCGGCTCAAATTTATTATAGAAATAAAAGGCTTAGAATTTAGGAAATAAACAGCATTTGCGATCTCACTAGGAGAAAAGAGGTGGTTTAGTATGACAAAGGACATTTCTTACATTTCTATCTTGGAGGACGTTTTGTCCGGACTATAGGTAGTGTCCGGTGTTCGTCTCGGTCTCTAACAGCCTAACTGCCTCTCCCTGCTAACCGGCTAATTAAGACAGATTTCCGCCCGCTAATTGAGCCTAAATGCAAATTCACTTCCTGTTTTTTTTTATTTTTTATAATAAGTTGGAAACTGCTCCGGATCTTCTTTTCTTTTTAAGACAATTTACACAAAACACACAACGACAAAAAAAAAGCGAGTGTCGTTAATCAAATTAAGAACATGCTAATGAAAGGATTTAACGAGTCGGGTGTTTAATTGACTGGTGTTTTAAATTAAAGATTTGTTGATTGTTCCTCTTGAGGGAATTAAATTCATTTTGTTCCCATTTATGTAATTAATATTATTCATATAAAAGAAATATACCCTCTTGTGTAATAATTTTATTAATTAATACTAATTAAAAATTTGTAGCCATATTTAATAATTAACCGCCTTCGAATGTATCGCTAGATAGCATTGTGTGTAAGCACAATTTCTTAAAGAAAAATTGTGATTTTTAGCGAATAGACTATTTTTAATTTAAAAAAATAAATAAGTAATCCAACATTAAATATAAATATCTGAATAATACACTTTGAAAAACAGTTTTTGCTCATTTCGATCCATAATTTTGATTCACATATATTTCGACAAGTGAACCATCTCTACAAAAGAGGCTTTCCATTTAAGAAAAAATTTATTGATTATTTTTTCAGGCAAATTCCCACTCTCCTTCTAACATGAAACACAAAAGCAATTCAATTAATAACTGAATAATAAATATATACTTGGTCCCATTGGGAAAATAAGTTGTATTTTTTGCTCAAAGATTTTTTTATTAAATTAAGGCTAGAAATAGATTTTCAGTGAAAACGAAAGAATTCAAACCAGCTCTTTTTATTCAAGTGAACTTCAGGCAACTTTTCGTCACAAGATTTGTAACTTATTCAGGCCTTCACTTAATAATATAATAATATATTTTCAATTAATAACTGAAAGCTTGTGTCGAAATTTTGCCTGAAGTTTACTTGAATCAAAAGGACTGCTTTGAATTCTTTCATTTTCATTGAAATTTAATATTATTATTATTATTATTATTATTATTATTATTATTATTATTTTTTTTTTTTTTTTTTTTTTTAACGTTCACTTAAAATAATTTTGCTATTTTAATTATTTATTATTTAATATTCTTAAAATGATAATTAAGAATTTAAAAAAATACCAACTATAATTTTTTTAAAGCAAAGCATTTTTAAAGATCTCAGATTTCCTTTCATCATATAAAAAAGAATAAGTAATTTTTTTCTTAGAAAAATACTATGGCCTTCGGCAAGGACCAAATCGATGACGTCACATCCTCACGATTCTCATCCAAGCCTAGGTTGTGATTAACAGTTTAAAAAAGAATTAATTAATAAATTCTACTTACTAACTAGTAAGAACTACCACTTAACTATTCCATCTATATATAGGCCTATACTTATGAAATGAACAAAATGGTTAGGAATAGGGCAAATCATATGACTTGATCGACATTAATAAATACAAATTTTAATATTAATGAATTTTTTAAATTTAATCAATAATCTTTACTCTTATTAGAATTTACTGGTTTTTAATATTTGATTTAAAAAAAAATTGACACTTTCTGGGGAGGGATTGAGTAGGGAGTGCCTACCTCAAAAAAATTATTATATAACATTTAATGGGGAAGAATGAGATCATTTCTAATGTAATATTATTTGTAATGAGTGCTTTAATGGAAAGTACTTAGATAAAAATATTTATCATTGAATACAATAAAAATTCAATCACTTAAAATATTTTCTAATCAAAAGTATTTTTAAAATTCATTAGTAAAATATATATTAAAAAAAAAAATTAAAAACTATTATATTTAAAAAAGATTAATCGAACACTAAAATGTACCTCTTATTTTATAATAAAATGGGCACATTTTTTAAATTTATTTTAATGAAGAAGTCCTGTGAAAAAAGACGATAAAATAACTATCTAAATAAATTTGTTTAAAAGTGTTTTTAATTCTCAGCAACAAAAATAGAATTATTAATATAGATCCATATAAGGTGGTATTCTTAGTAAATTTATATCTTCTGGGAGAAAGAGAGAGCCTTCGGGTGTTCAGGAGATGTAAAGTGATTAGTTAGAGTTAGAGCTGCGCAGCCTCCTCGTAGCTCGTCCCTTGATATTCCATCGAGATAACGCTGGACCTGATTAGATCAGGTGACGGAGATCCCCCGGGTTGGATCTCTGGTCCCGGCAAGGATTTTGGCTCCGCCCCAGCCCTTTGCCAAAGGCACCAATCGGGACCAGAAGAGCAAGAGTAGATGGACAAAAGGGCGCACGCCCCACCGAACAAATGACAAAAATGGCGACTGGGCACAAAAGCCTCCCCCGCTGCACCCGGTACTTGAACCCGCTCTGTCAATAGCCCTGGGTAACCCTTTGAAAGGGCCCAGCATCGCCCCTTGTTCTTCTCTCTCAAGGGGAGCTTCATTATGGACGCTGACAATTCTAGTGTCAGTCAGCCTATAGGAAATCTCAATTTCCTTTCTCATCGGAAACTGCGGGGCTTTTCAAACGGACAACCTATATAAGTGTGTGTATGTATGTGTGCAGGGGGAGGACGATCGACGCCGCCATCTGCCACCCGAAACTTTAAACAATACAGAAACACTCGAAGAACCAAGAGAAAAAACGACTAATAAATTATGCGTTAGTTAAGAGGTAAAAAATAATGGACTGCAAGTGTTACAAGCGATGATTTTTTTTTTTTTCTTAACGCCACTGATTGGACGAATAAAATTCGGCTCGGGACCAAGCTCATTAATAAAGTGTCGCTGGGGAGAGTTCGCCCCCGGGGCCTATAAGGCCCCTTTGGCCCCTCGCGGCGCAGGCAGCATGGCCGCCGACACCGACATGGATATTTCATCGGCCAGGACGATAAATATAATTTTAATTGGCGTCTTGCAGAGGCGCCCCCCGCGGCTCTATCCTCGGACCCCGAAGAAGAAGAGAGTCGTGACCGAAACACACGCACACACATGCACTGCGACTGGTCCAGGCCGGGTCATCATCTCGATATTGCTCAAGTACTGTCATCAACTGACGCTCTTTCGAAATTATCAATCTCCCGCGGCTCGTTTCAATTAAACCACCTTCGAAATCTATCCTGAAATTAAATGCTTATTACCTGGCTATATAAGAACAAAGAAAATTATCAGCACCTCACTCATATCAAAAAGTGATTGTCTCTTCTTGATATTTATCTCTCAGGACTTGAATTCTCTCAGAGTTTTTAAAATCTTTTATATAAAATTAATTTAATTTTTATTTAGACAGCCCTATATTTTGATTTGTTTTTTTTTTTTTAGTTATGAAATTTGCTCTTAAATAAAAGGAAAAGTGAGCTTTTGTTCAAAATTGTCTGATACTTATAAAAAGTTTGCTTATTTTTAAAGTTACCTGAAGATGACTTCTAAAGAACGGCACTTCGAAAGGAACTAAGAACTATATCATTCTAAAAAAAAAAAAGAAAATCACTCGTACCATTAGTGTTACCAACATTTTTAAAATATTCGCACAATTTTTATATAGATCGATATAATATAAATTTATTTCTTTCTCAATGATTTTTTTTCAATTTTGCAAAAAAAAAATTTGAGAGTATGGATTGTAAAATAGTCATTAACAAAGTACAATGTCAAATGAAAAATTGTGAAGGAAAATTTATGTCATAAGATAAAAAGCTAAAAAAAAACAGAGGAAAAGTGAACGAGTACGAGTCAGAATGAATGAGTCTTTTTGAGGAACGACTCCCGGGGAACTCGTCCCATGTTTAGTAATATTAACAAATTAAGAAGTTATAATAAAATGATTTATATTAATTTCAAAACTAATTTGAAATTTGATCCAGCTACTATCAGATTCTGAATTTGAATTGTAATGATTGTTGAAAAGATAAATTTTTATGAAATAAGCTGTAATTTATTTTAATTTTATGTTTAAACAAACGCGAAATTTAATTGCTAATCATATGTGTAATATATAATAGGCCTTTCGTGTTTTATGTTTGAAAATTTAAAAATTAAATTCTCACTCTGTTAAAAGTTTTTTTGTTAGAATAGCAAATGGTTCACAGACAAAACCCTTTTGCATTCAATTTGACCCATAACTCCAGACCGTTTATTAAATACCTCAATTGAAAACTTATTTTCTAAGGAAGGTCTAACAAAAGACAACATCTAAGACAACAATCGATTAATCGGAATTAGCTTATATACCGAAAAACAAAAGTTCTCTCCATCATTAGGGGAAAATCCTATCTACGCCATATTTGATAATTATACTGTAGTAATTGTTGTTACTTTATTTTTCAGTAGTCTGATTTAATTAAGTAATTTTTCGGCTCTGTTTGATCTCAGTGACATCTTATTTTTTAATATTTAGGTGACGATCCTTCAATTTGAAAATTTTTCTGTGCCTTTTTTTAAGTTACTTGATTGACGTCTTTCTTGGTTTTTTTTTTTTTAAGTAAAGCGATTCCTCAATTCGCAAATTTCTTTTTTGATCTCACCTGAAAGACATTTTAGTCTTTTTTTTTTTCTTAGTCAGTTCCTCAATTTGGATTTTTTTTTGTTGCTCTATCTTATTTGATTGACGTCTCAGTCGTTTTTTGTCTAGCCTGGTGACGATTCCTCAATTTAGAAACCTCTTCTCCTTGGTGAGGCACACACCTTGACGTCCAGCACTCGAGTGCTTATTACCACCCGATTATGGTGATTGGTATCACCATCTGTCCTCTGCTGCATTTATTTATCCACAAAGCCGGACGGTCGCAAATTGATTATGCCCGTTGCGGTGCGGTAATTTCGCCGTCAGCGGTTGTCATCGGACACGACGTCCTGGGGCCCATCTGCTCCTATCCCTCTCGATTTCTATAAACTATATCCTCACATAAATTCAACCCCGAAGCCACTAATCAATTACATGACAACAGATGCAACCCGAACACACAATTACCCATATGTGGGGCCTAAAGGAAAGAAAGGAGAAACGAAATTGCTCTGGCTAGTCAAGCTCATGGATTATCTTAAATGTGTGAAATAAAAATCACTGCAACTTTTGATATAAAATTATACCTTCTTTATATTATGCATTTCAAAAGCATTTGGTCA
>JAAAKE020117995.1:0-15786 GCA_010014785.2 Anisolabis maritima | reverse complement strand
TCCGCGGTTGGTTGTATGTGGAATAATGTTTTCCCGGGTTGGTATATTATATATATATATATAACTACTTATAGTATATATATATATATATATACTATAAGTAAGTAGTTAACATTTCCTTGGAATAATATAATAAATTTTAATGTTTCAAAAAAAGAGAAAATGATCCAGCAGAGTTTTTTTTGTTCATGACTAAATTTATTTTGCAAATATTTTTAACTTTATTTTATAAAATCGATTGTTGTGTCATAAAATAAAAGTGATTCAATTTTATTCATTCAAAGCATATCGCGCCAAAGCAAAAAATAATTATTGTTTAAGATTATTATATGTATGTTTATTTTAAATCTAGTTCCTCTTTAAAAACAAATTAATACTCTTCATGATGGCTTCTCATTCATTTTTAACTTATAAACTCTTGTGTGCACTGAATGAAATGAAATATTTGCAACTGAATGTTGAGTGCAGAAAAACATTCCTGGATCATTTTTTTCCTTATGGAACATACACCAGATCAAATCTACAAGAAAATTATTATTTTTAGAATGCCATTTGTTTTAAATGAGGCATATAAATATCTAAAGCCCGGCGGACAGATATTTTTCCGTGATTTCGGACTCTATGATATGGTTCAACTTCGATTCAAGAAAGGCCGATTGTTATCCGATCGACTCTACGCCCGAGGAGATAACACGCTCGTTTATTTTTTTACTCAAGGTTCGTTAACTAACTAACTACATCCTTTATTTTTTTTTTTTTTTTTTTATTTCATTTTTATTTTCATTTCTAGATGAAATTCGTGATTTGTTTATAAAAGAAGGCTTTCAAGAAGAGCAAAATATTATCGATCGACGTTTACAAGTGAATCGTGGCAAACAACTCAAAATGTATCGAATATGGATACAATGTCAATATAGAAAACCTTTATAAATAAATAAACTCTGAATTATTTCGTGCATATTAATAATATATACAATTTTTACATCAGGATAGTAAAAATAATTTGGTTTTAAAATTACTAAAATGAATTTGCTTCTTTAGGATTAAAAAAAAAATCTTTATAAGACCAAATATAAAAATTATAACATCAATCCGCATTGCATGGAATGATGAAATGCGGAATCTCCGATGATGTAGTAGGCATAGCCCCAAGAGACATGGGGTTCCTTGAACGATAACCAAGAGCACCTAAGATAATTTGGTTTCATTAGATCAAAAGTGATATGACTAGATAAGGAAGGGCCCGACGTTACAGCGCAAGAAGAAATGGTCGACAAAGTTAAACCACTCATATTAGTCCCATCTACTTGTTTGTAACGAAATTCTTAATTTTGTAAACGTTGCTGTTTACCAATTTCAGATTTTATTTTAATTTTAAAACCAAATTATTTTTATTGTGTTGTAAAACAAATAAATCTCTCCTTTATCCTTACTTACTCTGTCAGGTGACAAGCGCGCCCTAGGATTTGGTTCCATTTTCTTATAAATTATTAATTAGAAAAATTTTAAACAAGATATTTAATGTTAAATATTGATATTTAGTATTTTTGGGGCTTAGAAAATATATGGTATATGTGGTTGTTCTGGATGGATGGCAGCCAGGTTGAAATAATGACAAGAAGGAAAAATAATTGGTTTCTCTCTAAACTAACCTTTATTATTAACTCGTTGCGTTGACCGACCTTCGCACTGATCTCGCTGATTCACACAGTCTATATTTTTTGGAATCAGGACGAATAATGTCGAATAGGACTTATAACGGGAATCGTCAAAAAGATGAAGAAGTGAAAGGAAAACGCCACCGTAACGTCAATAAAGACTAATTAGGAGAAAATCCAATATTTTTCTCGCTTTTATTCCAATCTGACTTCCATCCATCCACAACAACCACATAAATCATACAGTCGGTCATCTCTTTTTTTTCAATATATATTAATAGTATTGGGTACGAGGCCCCCGTAGAATCACGCCTGTCAGGAGACGTTGGAGATCTGGAATGCAAACGCTTAGGGGGTTTCCTTCCCCTAAATAAATAAATAGGGTTTTGTAATAAAACAAAATAAAAATTCGTATGATATTTGATATATTTTTCAAAATTTTTATAATCACAATTGTTTCATCATTTATATATATATATAATAAATTTATTCAAAAGTGGATTCGATTTTGTTTTTTCTTTAAGAGCAGATATAATATTAATAATTCTATTATATAGAGCTACACTTAAGATTAGTAAGAGGATAGAAAATGTTACAAAGACTAGACACAACACTCTTAAGAGGTCAAATACTGAACACACATTGACAGCTATTTTTTATTTTTTATTTTTCGCTTAAAAAAGAAATCAAATTGTGTGTTTGAAAAAAAATAAATAAAGAAACAGAAAAAGAGAAATTCTCACTAGTTGTAGAAAATTTTTTTAAAATAGTTTTGAATTAGATGCCTTTAAAAATTGATATCAAGAGAACGACGAATCGAATATGCTTATAAAAATATATTAATTTTTTTTTTTTTTTTTTTAGTAAAAAAGAATCTTTTTTGTTTTAAATATTTTTCTGAAAAATATGCTTGAAATTTGTTCCTATTATTTTTTCTTTTACCGACCGTCTCATATAAAAAAAAAAAAGGGATATTGGTGACGGGAAAGGGGAAGGGGGTGGGACGTACTTCACCAGTCTAAATAAAAACTTTTTACTTTGGAATTTGAAGATTACCAATATCGAGAGAGAATATCGCAAAGGGAAGTATAGTAATCACACTATCTTTATAGATAAGTATCAAGTAGGCTTTTTTTAAGCGTTATGTCACTGAATTTCATTCTTCAACGTGAATATTTCATCATTTTTTGATAATTTCCATTTTTAGGGAAATTGTTCAGTTCTAAAAATATCATTTAAAGATGTCAAAATAAAGACTTGTCTAAGAAACAATTATAATTGTCTTTATTTCATCAGATGCTGATAATTGTTGGATTCAAAGAGTAAGACAAAATTTATTATTTGATACAAATGGGCATGAGAAAAACATTATAGTAATTAAAATTACAATTTCTTGACTGTAAAAAAAACTTTGATACATTTCTAAGAAAAAAAGATTGAAAATTCTTTTTGGAATTAAAGAAATGTATCATCATTTTAATAAACATTCATAAGGCTTAAAATATTGTCTGTTAGTATTCCATATATTATTGATAATGTGGGGAATTTGAAAAATTGGGTCATAAGTATTAAAAATATTAAAAAAGAATTGAAATTGCATGCTTGCATAAAATAACTTTTGCTAATGATTGTTTGATCAGGACCCGGTGTATGGGCGGATAACCCCGACCTTTGTCCGGAGCGCCAATTTGGCTGTGAATGTGACAAAATATTGATAAGTTAAATTAATTGAAATTTGTTCTTGTCAATTTTTTTTCTTTTGGATAAAATTCCCTTGCATTACGTATTTGTAGGCCTTAATTTTGAAGAAAATAATAAAGGATAGGTGCTGTGTGAACTTGTTTGGAAGGAAGGAATATCATGCATTGAATTGTTTATTAGCTTTAATTATAAAAGGGCGGTTTGGTTACTCACTACAACTATTCTTGCTGATACGTCAATGGGGATAAGTTTTTATATTATGTAGAAGTTGTTTGAATTTAGAAAAATATTTGGTAATTTTATAGTTCAGTGTGATTTGTTAATTTTTATTTAAAAATAAAAGATATATATATATATTTTTTTAAAAAGTATATATTTAAGCAGCGACAATTTGTCTTTTTTGTCCGGAGCGACGTAAATGCTAAAGCGGGCACTGGTTTGATTCAAATAGGCAGGCAAGTTGTTAAAGATCCGTCTACAATGAATAGAGAAGGTAACATCAACAGTACACAACATCTTATAAGATAATGAACATGGTTAAAATTATACTTCGTTTGTCCACAATTGTAATGTCAAAATTATTGTTGATATGTGAAATAATTTTATATAGTTGGTAGATCAAAGTTATCACTTAGCTTTAGCTTTGTTGCTTTGAGGTCAAGTTGTCTAAAGTCTGTAGAGTATTTTATTTATTTATTTTAGTCTTTTCGGCATCTGAGGTCATATAGACATCGATATATAATATATATTTTACGATACAAATGATTTATTTAGGTCGTCAGGGATGGTTAGAATACGACCGGAAAGGTTCGCGTAGGACTCCTACATTGCATACGTATTATATATTATGTACTTTTTTTTTTTTACGTCCTTTTCGGCATCTGAGGCCATTTAGACTCCGTCCTTATTTAATTAAATTAATTGGTAGTCAATGTAAAATAAATTTTTGTCGCTTAGGACGGGAAGCGAACCTCTGAACTTTGGTACGTGAAGACTAGACCTCTAGCTCTGCACCAAGGGACAGGGCATATATTACGTACTTAAATAATAATTTATTAATAAAAAGGATATTGTTGAATAAAAGAAATAAATTTTTTTTTAAATTGTTCTTGTTAATTGTTAAGAAAATATAAGTATCTGAATTTAATAATTAACCCCCACCTCTCTATTATTTTTCATTTACGAAATTTAATTATTTATTTTTATTATTTTAGAAATTAATTAGCTTTGATTTTTCTTAATGAAAGATAGGAGTTAATTCTATCCAATACTTTTCAATTGAAAATATCTTGCATTTTGGGGACCTGATTATTTTTCCTGGACTCTCACTAATGTCCTCTATTAAGAATCAAAAATTTCATTTTGAAATTCCATCGGGAAGTTGCTCAAACAGAGCGGATATTCGTATATATATAGAAAGAAGATATTGAAAGAAGAGTGAATTGGTAGTTTGGTTCCAGGTGACAGCTCAAAGATAGAAGGAGTTATATTTGAGTGAGGCGCGTTTTTTCGGCATAGAGCCTTCATCAGAGTCAATCCTCTAAACTCAATAATTTACATTATATATATCTTTATTGGCTGTGTCGAAACGATGTAAAAAATTATAATAATAATATAAAAATTGGAAATCGTCTTTCAATTTATAATATAAAAAAAAAAAAAAAAAAACCAAACTACCAATACACTCTTCACTCAATATTTAAATATAATTACTTACACAAAGTAAAAATTAATTTTTATAATGAAAAAGGAGATGACCGGCTTTATGATTTAAGTAATTTTTTCTGAATGGATGACAGTCAGAGTGGAATAAAGATGAGAGAGAGAAAAAAAAAAAAAAAAAAACAACCGCTTGGTTCCCTTCTCCTTCTCCTTTATTGCTCAGGGAGATGAGGAGGTGATTTCCATTTAACCGTATTCTGATGAAGGTCGGGGAAGGCGACCGAAACGTTGACACATGTTGGAAAGGAAACTAAGCACTTATTTTTTTTTCTCTTGCCCTTAATCCGCCCTGGCTGTCATCCATCCAGAAATAAAATTTCTGTAATTTTCCAAAAAAAAAAAAAAAAAAAACCTATTGCAATTTTAGAATTTTCCTCTCCATTTTCTCTACTCCTTTTTTGTAATTTTCATCTGTCATCTATAAATAATATAATTCTGTCATTATCTTATAAGAACTGTTGATGTTCTCTTCTCACTTCTATTTCTGCTGAAACCGCTAATTTTTTGGACGTGCCTTTATTTTGCTTTTGACACCTTTAATAAGGAATTCTTCCCTTCATATATATATATTTTAAAAAATAGACGGTCGGCTCTATAGTGGCCACATCAATTTAATTTTCGTGATGATATAAAAAAATTTAATATAATAATGATAATAATAATAATAATAATAAAATTTATAACAAAAAAAAAAAATAATAAAAATAAATATTTATTTTTTTGAACATGTCTTAAAAGTGATCTTTTTTTTAAAAAAAGATCTAATATATATATTTTGATATAAAATTTTTTCAAAAAAAAAAAAAGAATAAAAAAAATGGAGGGCTTTGAATGGCAGGTGTCAGTGGACTCATCATCATTTATTTAGTGATAAAAAAAATTTCTATGAAGGTGTGTGTATACTGAAAGAGACTTTTTATATGAATAAGCAGCAAGTTGACGCTAACGTCTGTACTCAGGCAATGGACGGACAAGCGCTTCGCTATAAGCGCGATGCACCGCTTCACAGACAAAACGATATTGGGCGGCAGTTTGGATCATCATCGGTCTTTGTTCACGCATTGTCCTAACAATATCTAAGGGATAAACGGGTTCATTCGCTTCAATTAAGCACATGGCTGCTTCCATTAAAATTAGAACGCCCGTACGGCCAACACCGGCTGAACAATGTACAATTGCAGGCTCCACCATCCCTTGACGTAATCGTCTAACTTCAAGACAAAAATTAAGAAATTGGCCAGCGTCCGTGGGTACCCCATGATCAGGCCAAGCGACATATTGCACCTGCGTTACATGACGTTCAATTCGACCATCCGTTGTGCTCAAACGAAATTCCCTTCGAACAAGCCCTTCATCTACTTCCGCTTGTACTCGAGTACAAGTAATTTTTAAATTATTGCCAGCGTCGAGAGTATCGTTACGACCCGGCCAATACTGATGACATTTTGTCCGACCTCGTTCTACTAAAGGAGTTACCATAACAATTAGAGTACTTTCTGATTCGAGGACCATTTGCCAAAAATCGCCGACGGTCGATGCAAGCGGTCCTTGAGTTGCTATGTAACGGTTGACAACGCCACTTGTTGCCACTTCCATCCGCACGTGACTTGCATTGATATAATCCCCTGACGCGGAATTTCTTAAAATAATTCTAGTTGCATCGTAAGGTGCTACGTCCCGATATCGATTTTTAGAAATATTCTCTGGACGTCTCGCTTCTGTTATCGCAAGCGATGCATTTCTTCTATAGAGTGATTCAAATTGGGCAACGAGTGCTCCGCTAGCGAGTCCATCGCCAAGAAGAAACATGGACTGAATGAGAGCATCTCCCCCACCAGGAGCTGCTCCTTCAGGCACATACTCATAAGGGGGCTCCTCACCGATCGGTGGGGCGCCAGGACCACGAGGTCTTACAGACAAAATCAATTCCCCAGCAGCTGAATCACGTGCTGCCCGTATCAGACCAACAACACTCTCATGACTTAATCCAGCAACGGGCCGGCCATTTATACGAACCACTTGATCTCCTTCACACAATCGAGGATGACTTCTATCAGCTGGCGTATGAGGAGCAACTCGGGATACGAGAATTGGCATTGCAAGTTCTGGACCGCCTTTCACGTTGAATCCAAATCGTCCTTGGTCATCAGGTCTTAAACGGACAATCACCAAATCATCAACGCCACCTGATGAGCCTTCATCTGTACATTCATCATCGACATAACTGATAGCACGATGAGCGGGAAGAACGGGCGAAAAAGCTTGGAAACCTCCTTCGCTGTAATAAAAATTAAAATTTCATCATCCGATAAATTGCAAATTTTTATCTTATATGCTATATGAAAACTTTCAAAAATAAGGCTCTTTTATTTTTTTGTATATACAAAAGACGCAGGGACATAAGAGCGGTTAAGTTGCAACACAATTCGAGTTCGATTTCTGCTTGTCGCAAAAAATCCAAAAATATATTCAAATGGGGGAAGGTGAGCTCTTGAATACGTCACTGGATAGAGAAATTTTGTAAACACCTTTCATATAAAATTTTAAAAAAATGCAAAGTGATTGAGGAATAATGAAGACAAACAATTTCTTTTAAAAACAATTAATGTATTAAAATAATTTATTATTATGGAGAGAGATACTCACTCATCGGAATGAACAGCGACAGTAGAAGGCGTTGCTTCGACTTCACCCCAAGCTCTTCGTGGTTCACGAGATCCTAATGACGTGACTTTATTGTCATAAGGTCGGGAAGGTCGAGCAGGTGCTGGCGTAGGACTTGTAGTAGTGGTGACAACAACTGGGACAGCTGCTTGTTTATCGTCAGGAATTGATTGAATTGGCGGTTGAATTCGTTTAGATGGCGAACGAACAAAACAACGATCAGGTCGAGATCTCAATCGTCCATCTTCTGCTGTCTGCGCTTGTGTTCGTCCTGAATATGTGAATTTCGATCCTAATGTCAAAGCGAAACGTCTCCGGTGCATCGTAGGCGAGTGGAGACGGAAAAATGTATGATGCTCTACACCGGCTCGCCATAACGTTTTAGCGGAACGATATGAACGCATAGCGAAACAAACACAAGCGTCATACGATTCGCCTACTTCTCGACGCAGTTGAACAATAAACTGCTTACGCTTGAAGGAGATTTTTGCAATTTTCCCCCAAGAGAAAGTATTGACACGGATATTATTATGGAAGACTACAAGACCCAGGGCAGTCACACCGATTTGAATCTCTCGATCTGCTATGTCTCTTGCTCGGTGAAGTTCCACTCCATACCTGTAAGAAAAAAAAAAAAAAAAAACATTTATTTAAATTTATTTAGAAATTTTTCATTTTCTCATGAATAAATAATGAATATTTCTAGCTAAAAAATAAATGATGATATTTAAATAAATTCACTCTCATAAATATAAAAAATGATTAATAGATCAGAACGCATTAAAATGAAAAAAGTACAAGTTAAATGATAATTCAAATTTTATATCTGGAGATTAAGAACTCGTTAGGCGAAATTAAAGTGGGGTAAGATTCATTTCATGATTCACGCATAGATAGACAGACAGACATAGTAATCAGATACTAGCCGATACTAGTTACACATATGCAAACATCTAAGATGGATTTTAACTTAAGTATGGTTCTCCATTACTCCTTGTGCTTTGGTGTTAGTGTGGTTCCCACTTCCTAACGAGATTGCTAAAATTGAAATTTCAGATCACGTAATTCAAAGTGTGACCGTTTTTTTTGTCACTCGCCTAAGATCAATAAAAAATTCTTCTTTTTATTAAAAGCAACAGATTTTTTGAAACGATTTTATTTGCCTGTATGTCTATGCAACTTCTTCTTCTTCTTCTAATTCGTTTTTCAAACCTTTCCCGATGAACTAGAGATCTGAAATCTTTGAGATAGCCTCCTCACTTCCTATGAGAGGAAAACGAGACAAAAATCGACCCATTTACAGGGGTATATAACTTGATAACCTTAAAAGCCAAGGGGTGTGTGTTCGGATCCCAGGCAGTCCAATTGGATACCAATTGATATAAATAGATATGCGCCTGAATTATTGTACATGTATCGGAAATAATATATATCGTTTAAAGTCTTCAGATGCTAAAAAGACAAAAAAAAACGCCTATAATAGCCAAATGAGCTCTCTGAAAAAATTTGTTTCAAATTGTTAAAAAAATAAAAAATTTTTAAAAATACATGGAAACTTAAAATATCATTAGAGGGATATTAAATAAATAAATTTTCAATGAGTGCCTCACGCTCTTATTTATTAAATTATTTTGTCATTTTTTTCCCTTTTTTTCAGATTTTATTTATTTGCATTTCTTCCAAATGTTTTTTTTTTTTTTTTCGGCATCTGAGGCCATTTAGACAGTCATTTTTCATCCTTATTTATTTATATTAATTAGTAACCAATATAATTTAAATAAATTTTTACCACTCAAGACAGGAAGCGAACCATTGAGCTTTGAAACATGAAACGAGATCTATAACACTGTACCAAGAGACAGGGCTCCAAATTTTTGATTGAGTTTTTTTTTTTTTTTCTTAGTGATATGGATCTCTGGAAATCGAACCCAGGATCATATCGATCATCTGTGGTGGCATCTTTTAATCTCAATCCTTCCTTCTTTAACTAAATCAATGGGATAATTCCGAGTAAAATCCGAATTGACAAAATGAAACAATTGAACATTTTTACAATTTTAGACGTGGATGAACCCAACAACAGTGTATCGATGAACTTGGCGATGAAACACCATCAAGGACTACTGTTTATCGGTGGTTTGTAGAATTCAATCATAGCCGGTTTCGTGAAGGTCGTCCAAAATCGGAAAACCTTGATGCTGTGCGTGAACTGATACTCATGTGACTTATCGTGAGATTGAAGTATCCTTGGACATTAGTGGAACCAGCATACATTCAATAGTGCATGAACATTTGGCCATCAAAAAGATTTCGCATTGGATCCCACATAATTTGACAAAAACAGGCTCGTGTCGATTGGTCGAAAGAAATTCTCAAAAAATACAATCGCGGTGCTTCCAAACACGTCTATGACATCGTGACAGGTGACGAATCGTATGAACCCGAAAGTAAACAGCAGTCGACTGTATGGGTCTTTCAAGTCGAGCCAAATCCAACAAAAGTTGCTCATGCTGTCCTGTTTTTTCAGAAAAACTGGACATGTGGTAACCGTTCCTTTTGATAAACGTAGAACGGTCAATTCTGAATGGTACAACCCTTTGTTTGCCAGAAGTCTTCGAAGAAATAAAGAAAACCAATCGCCGAAGACGATCATTCTCCATCTCATAAATCGGCTCCAACAAGTGACTTTTTGAGCACTCAAAACGTCGATTTGATGGTGCATCCAATGACTTCTTTTTATTCCCGCATATCAAGAATAAATTGCGAGGGCAACGTTTTTTGACACCTGAAGAAGCGGTTGATGGAGGTGCGCCTCAATCGGAATGGGAAAAGTGTTTCGAAAATTGGTTCAAACGCATGCAAAAGTGTATTGATATTTATGGAGAATATTTTGAAAAACAATAAAGCCACTTTTGTTGATAAATAATTGTTTTTGATCACAAATCCCGAAATATAAAAGGCAACCCTCTTAATAATATTAAGAGGTTAAACTAAAAGGGCTTATTGGCTTTCAAATAACGCCTTTTTTCTTAAGTCTTTTCGGCATCTGAGGCCAGATAAATATTAAACAAATCATGTATTAACTTATTACGATACAAATCCAGGCATATTTATTTATACCAATTGTTATCCTATTGATATAAATAAATTTTCATCGGACTGGGATCCGAACCCACACCCTTAGGCTTTTAAGGTTATTAATATTGACATTGTCACTATCTCGGACTCTGGATTGGGGTAATAGCGCCCTTTGAGATTGTTACTGGCTATATAAATGAATAACAATAAAGGCCATGCACCTTAATTATCCGTTGAAAGCGATATTCAGCCTGGCCAAGTTTGGAAATGCCTCTTTCGTGGTCCACATATATGTAGGCCAAAAAAAAGTCTATGAAAAGAACAATTAAACATATATGAAAATACTCTCCACTGAGTCCTCAAATAGATTTGGTAAAAGAAATGAACCAATCATTAGGTCTTATGTCTAATTGCAAAAATCCTCCTGTTGTCCATTTAAAAAAAAAACAAATCCGTTCGAAGGCACTAGGCATTAAAGAGCATCATCAATAAATAAAAACTTACATCTCTAAACGTTTAGCATGATCAAGGAAATTGAATTCGGCGTCTGCCGGCGTTTGTCCTCGATGCAATCTATGGAGTTCTGCAATTTGAGTCTCAAGTTCATTCGTTTGTCCAGGCATAAGAGTAAGGCCAGTTAAATAGCCAGGGCCATGCTCATCTGCTTGATAATCACCTAGTTCAGCTAAAAAAAAATTTTTTTTTTTTGTTATTTTAGTTAGTATTAATAATTACTACGGGATCTTTATCTACCAAAAGTATCGTTTAATAAAATACTAACATCTACAGAAGCTAATAAACTTTAGTAAACTAAGAGACTTCGACTTAAATGAATTGGATAGAATTCTAAAAATGTACAAAATGCACCACTATATATTTAGCTTAATAATAATTTGAGATATCTTTAATGGACAAACGCCCAAATACAATAAATAAATAATAAATGTTTTTATAAAACATCTTTATTTTCAAGTCTCGGTTTTTTAGTCTTCTTCAGGAACTCTTTTAAAAAATTATATTAATTAAATTCTAATATACAGGGTCGCCCAAAAGTCAGTTTACCAATTCAATTTTGCTACATTGCTTCAATAACCCTGATTTCTATTTTTTATTTTTTATAAATTCTTAGATAATATAGATATTTTGAATTTGGAGCTGTGGCTTTGATCACGCTGTAAAATCATAGATGTCAATAGTTGATTTTTTTTTTGTCATGCGACATAATCCCGTGTGATTTTTCTATGTGGATAAGGTGTTTTCAAAAAAATTGACCACTTAAAGTTGTTAATTGATAAAATTGATAACAATTAATTATAACAAAGAATTTGTTCGAAGGCTCATCATTTGGAAAATTATCGCTAATATTTCTTCATATTTATATTAATTAATACATGATTTTTCATATATTTGATGTTTGTTATTTAAAATGCAAATAAGTAAATTGATTTTTGGGCCTTTCTGTATATCAAAGACAATATCATACAAGTAGAGCATAGCAACTTAAAAATGGCAAAAAAACAATTGGACTTTAAGAGAACCTCTACAGAATATTTGTAAATAATAATAATCACAAAACGGTCCTAGGAGACGACCAGACTAGACTAGCCTGCCAATATATACATTCAAATTAAATATAGTTAATCTTACATTGAACTGTATATGAAGCCAGAAGACAAGCGACTCCTGTTGGAACTTGTAAACGGCCCAGGATAATATCTTTGCGAATTTGTAAATAAAAATGATAACGAGTATATTCTTCTTGGAGTTTACTTGGATCACACACATAAAATTTCACACGGAAATATAAAGGTCCACCTCCTAGAGAAAAAAAAATTGTTTTTTTTTATCATTTCATTTATTTAAATTTAAATTTAAATGATGAATGAATAAATCACTTTTGTCTTACTTTTAATTTGTTTTTTTACTGGTTTCAAAGGATCAAGCCATCTCTAAAAAAAAAAAAAAAAAAGTAAACATTAGGAATTAAAATAAAGCAAAGAATGCAGCGATATTCATTATCCTCCTCAAATGTAATTGAACGATCTTTGGTTTCATCTAATTGGATAATTAGAAGGTCTACATGAAATCCGAAAATTACAAATTTAATAGTAGGTAAATCATTATGATTTTGAATTTCATGTAGCTCTCTGAATCGCCTATTAAGACGAAACAAAAGATGCAGGTTAACCAATTACATTTGAGGGGGATAGTATATAATTCAATTGATTTAAATAAAATTAATCATCATCATTAATTATTATATTCTTTAACTTGTTTCTTAATTTGGTCAAGAATTGTTGGTGCTATTATAAGTATATTAAAAAAATTACAATTAATTTGACTTTCTTCTTCTTACCTATATATGTAAAATAATATATAGTATAGTAAAAGTGTTGCGTTTTAGACTTTGTCATTAATTCAAGAGAGTTAATATTTAATTACTTTTTTTTATATATATAAATATTGAGCCTGGGCTAAATTTGGAATGGTTAAATTGCCTCTTGAATACTAAAATAATATCATTAAAAAAAAAATATGTCGATAAATGTCAAATTTCTTTCTCTTGCTTAAGCAGATTAGAGTAAGTGTATTCTGAGCTTTTTATTGAAAGATCCCACTGTTTCGGATGTCATCGCAGCCATCATCAGAACTAATCCACAAATCTACTCAACAATCGCACCTGTCAATAAATAACCGGCTCAGTTAAAATAATAATTGTAATTTTTTTTATATACTTTTTTATACTTACACCACCGACTATTCCTGTCTAAATTACGAAACTACTTAACTTGTATTCGTTTTATATTTGAGCATATTCCAAATTATTGCCAACGTCTTAGTTGGCTCAGACTGGCGGGGAGAAGAGCCAATTTGTTAGGAGGACTCCTAAATAAATTCTCTAGAGCAGAATTTAATAATCCCCAAACTTAAAACGACCGCCTTCCACGAATCGTTTCTTGTCAGATCGGCCCTGCTACAGAGAGGCGCCTCGTTTCGGGAGATCCTGATTGGTCTTAGAGCACGTCTGGAGCATTCCAGGGGTTGAGGGATGTCCGAGAATGTTCGAGTGTGTGTCTCTCCTGGTTGTCAGTTGATCGTTGAATGATAATTTGTTACTTTGTGACTTTGAATTGCAAGTTAAACCTAATATGTCTGTGTAACTAGGTATTTGCTCATATGAGGCATCTCCCGAGCTGATGAATATTGTATATAAATAAATAATTAACATAAAGTAAAAATTGGATCGGTCCAATGTAATTATTTAAACTGAGAAATTGAACCTATATTCTCTGGCTTTAAATATTCTAACATTTAGAGCAAGCAGTCCAATGAAAATTTATTTAAACCAAATTGGATACCAATTGATTTAAATAAATATGCCTGGATAATGTGCATTAAAATAAATTTGTATCATTTCAAGTCTATAGGGCTCAGATGCCGAAGAGTTAAAAAAAACATCTAGGTTGTTGTTAATAACAATGAAAAAAATTTATCCTATCCCCTAGAGTTGAGTCTCCAGGTGCTACAAAATTTGAACACATCCAGGCTTTATTATTTTGAATAATTATATAATTTAACCTCACAATACACAAGATACACTTTTAATTAATTCCAAAGACTCAGTCAAAATAAAAAAAGCATACCGTCAAATCAGAGTTGGCTGGCGACGGAGGCAAATCATTCTCGGTGTATTGAAGACCAAAATAATCTTTCTCTACGAGTTCTAAATGTTGAAAAACAAGCTCCAATAGAACTTTGCCTTTGGCTCTTTTTTCAATATGAAATGTATGCTCAGAATCATCTAAAAAGATCACTGTCGACGATAATGTCTTATGTCGATGATTACAGGCGAGTTCTGAAGCTCGGACATTATAAGTGCCACTTGCCCCACTGAAGGCACGTCGAGATACACTCTCAATCATTTTCTCTTCTCTCTCATCCGATGCCCAAGCAAAACCAATTCATAATTATTCAGTTATTTTCCATTTGTTATTAAATTTCAATCAATTCAATCCAATCAAATTGAATGAATCCAGGCCATCTGCCAGATTCCTTCACTCTCTCTTTCTCTTGTATAAATATTTATTTCGAATCACTTTAAAAAATTCTATATATATATATATTAGATTAAAATTATTACATAATTTACGAATAAAATTAGCTTAGAGTTTACAAAATTTGCAAAAACTAAACTAATTGCAATTTGCTGGAGGTTGCAATCTGGGCTGAAGGCTTCGCTTCGCTTACTTCGGCTACAAAATATCACAGAAATTCTTTTTAATTTCCTTTAGGCCTGTATTATTTTGGACGCAATAAGGCGATAATATTATAATATAAAATTTTGGATCCATTATAAAAAGATGGTTTTGTAAATATCACAGTTCTCATTGAGACGAGTTAAAAAAAAATAAGTTTTCTGACCTTTCTATTAATTCTGCTTCCCACTCACAATAGTGAAGTTAGCGTCGAAGTTTCAAAAGGGATATATCTTCTTTCTCTTTCATTCTCCATTCTCTGTCTCTTTATAATTCTTTTTTAAATTAAATTATTTTTCAAAAAAAAAAATCATTATAATTAAAAAATATTGATTAATGAAAACAAAAGTTAATTTTTTAAAATTTAAAAAAAACTTTTGTCAACATTATAAAAAAAAATCTTTTTTTTTACTTTCTCTTTAGAATTTATCTTTAAATAAGTAGTTTCTTTTTATTTTTTATATATATTTCTTCAAATTGAATAAAATTTGACAAAAATATTATCATATCTAAATAATATAAAGCCTTGAAAATCAGAGAATGTGGGTTCGCTTCTTAAAACAATCACTTCCGCAGCATGGAGGTGGGATTATCCCTCTCCATTGCATATGTAAAAAAAAAATGATAATATTCTTTTTTATTCTTCTACACCACTAAAATAATAACCTTACATAACAAAGGTATCTATAAAATAAATTAGTTTTACA